>JAXIVJ010004242.1:0-72500 GCA_036785665.1 Chirona hameri | reverse complement strand
GCCCTGGTATGGCTGTTGGGCGAGACGGACATATGCTGCCCCGGCCCGGCTGAGGGGAGAGACGGCCGTACGCTGCTCTGGTCTGGCTGAGGGGTGAGACGGCCATACGTTGTACCTGGAAATGTTGCAAATTGAATTGTTTTGGCTTAATGTTCAAGATATGCTTAAAAAAAGCGTTAAAAAACAAAATAATTTCAAATATAGACTTGAAACATAGCTTACTTATCTAACGGCGACGACTTCAAATTGCCGTCCTCGTCAACACCCGTCAAAAGACCGCAAAGCGCTCGAAACTGCAGCTGCGGCGACGGGGCTGGCCACGACTGGACCACAGCACCAGTGACGTCGCTAATGCTGAGCCGCTCGGCAGCTGATACATAGGGAATCCCGGGATGACACCCCCTGGTGTCACCGGCCGCCCTCAGACCATACCAGGTGATGTCCTCAGACCAGGTGCCGTCCTCAGACGAGGTGCCGCCCTTACACCAGGTGCTGCCCTCTGGCCAGGTGCCGCCTTCAGACAAGGTCAAAGGTGACACCCTCAGATCAGGTGCCGCTGGGTGAATTTTTGGAGGCTAGAGAGAACAGGAGCAGGGTGAATTTCGGCAGACCTCATGGGTGGAGACAGTGCTGATTTGGACAAGTATGTGTGCAGGGCAGGGCGGAGTTCCGCATTCCTGGTACTTTGGCAGACCGGGGAAAAGGGCAGGGTTGATTTTGTGAAGCCGGGGAACAGGGTGGGTGGATTTCGGCTGGCCCGAGCGCAAAATTGTCTGTTTGCCATCCACTTTTGTAACTGAGGTTGTTGTGCTTGAGGTGTTGTGCCGAAGAGGGGAGTCTTGTCTTGTTTTTTTTTTGGGGGGGGGGGGGGTATTTGTCTTGGTATTTCTTTATCTTTTCCCTTGTCACTGGTCGGAGGGCGCCGTCGCTGGCCAGAGGGGCGCTGTGTCCCGGGCCGGATAGGCGCCGTCTATGACAGTGGACGCCCTCACTGGCCGGGGGAGCGTCCCCACTGGCCAGAGGGGGTCGCGACTGATCGGAGGGGCGCCAGCTTTGCATGGGCGCCTCGGGTCCAAAGGACCAGGCCATGACCTGATTGACCTGATACTCGGTACGCGACCAGACCTGCTACATGACCTGATACTCGGTACGCCACTGGTAACAGTAATACTCAGGGGCCACTGGTAACAGTAATACTCAGGGGTCACTGGTAACAGTAATACTCAGGGGCCACTGGTAACAGTAATACTCAGGGGTCACTGGTAACAGTAATACTCAGGGCCACTGGTAACAGTAATACTCAGGGGCGTAGCTTCTCAAAATCAGTTGATGGAGCTGCAGCATAACTAGCATACCATCCAGCCTAGCATACCATCCAGCCTAGCATACCATCCAACCTAGCATACCATCCAACCTAGCATACCATCCAGCCTAGCATACCATCCAACCTAGCATACCAAAACAAGTTTATTTCAGCTGATTTCCCCATCATTGATATCGGTTTCGTTTGATATACAATACAATAGCTTATGTAATTTTTAATTTGTCTTAGTATTTCTTTATCTTTTCCCTTGTTATTGTTGCTGTATGCCAAATATCTACTTTTTAGTTGAAGGGCTGAGCTTAAAGTTGAGGGCTGAAGCCCCCTCAACTGGATAGGAAACTGCACCCCTGGTAATACGAATTATGGTTGTCATCATTGACAACCATAATCAGCTAAAAGGCGATTTTTATGAGAGCCGGCTATTTCCTAGCTTCCTCTGTCAGGAACAGCATCTCAACTGAACAGTAGCAGGGGCGGATGACGGACACACACCCACACGTGTGTGTGTGTGTGTGTGCGCGCGTTTTTTTTTTGGAGGGGGAAATCCAGTGGCCTATTTTCAAAAAAGTTGTTGAGCGGGGGGGGGGGGGGCGGTAGCAGGCCGTCAGCCGTCAGCGAGAAAGTTGTTGACGGGGGGGGGGGGTTGTAGGCAGGGGCATCACATATATTTTTGAGTGAGGGGTCGGCTGAAATTATGTAAAAACTGTACCCCCATTTCTAAGCGTGTTTTAGGCCTTTCCAGCATTTGTAATGCGGTTTCCATCAAATCAGTTTTTTCAAGCAGCAAGAGGCAGAACGACTTTTCCACGCATAAATGATCCCTGTGGATCTGGAGGAGCCTGGGGCGAATTAGCTTGGGGAGATGGTCCTGGTCTGGTCCCACTATTAGCTCTTCGGTCCAGCAAGTTGGGCACCGCTGGAGCAGCTTCTGAGTGCCGATGTCCGCGTCTTTGCGTTCGCGTTGCCTTTATCGGAACTCGGCAGACTAACTAAACATGTAGCCCGTTTGAAAGTTCACATTTTATGAAAGGAGGGGCCCTGGGGCTAGCAATTAGGTTCTTCCAAGGAGAGCCTCTGCCAGACATTTAATTAATTAATTTTCCCATTTTCCAAATTTGTATAAGCAATTGTGAATTTTGTTTCATGCCGCGAAGCGGCGCGAAATTTTCAAGTTTTCACTGCGGATAGCTGAATTTTTACTGCTGCAAAGACAATTTTTTACAACTGTACGTCCGACCGTTGGGGGGGGGGAATCATAGTTTCAGGACCTTTGGGTTTGGGGGGGGGGGGCATGACCCCTTCCCCCCTGGATCCGCCCCTGAGCAGTAGAACAACATAAGACAACTTGCAATATTATGAGCAGACAGCTTGGTTAGGACAACTGGCCGAATGTCCGCAAACAAGTTGCATACCATGCCACCAGCGTATCACTAGGATGTGTGAATGTAAACCATAGTAGCTCATGTTTGCTTCGGTTATCGGTGACAAGGTGAAAGGTCTAACATCAAAGAGCTGGCCACTAACGCGCGGTATAGCAAGCGTCGGTGTCAGTGGTCTCCAAACTTTGTAGCAGTCCGACCTGTGTTAATGGTCCTTGTTTCACAGCTGACCTGCGTGAGTGGTCTCCAAACTTCCCAGCAGGCCTGTATCAGTGGTTCTCAAGTTCCACAGTCGACCCTCGCCTCAACTTCGCCTCTGCACCACCATATTTGGATGTCACCACAACTAAAATAATCAGTGGCCCGGTCCGGTAAACAGAGGGTCCCGCCGCCGCTGACGGCTGAGCCATGCGAGGTGGCCTGCGGCCAGAGTTGGGACTACGTATGTACACTCTCTGGAGTTGGGACTACGTATGTACACTCTCTGGAGTTGGGACTACGTATGTACACTCTCTGGAGTTGGGACTACGTATGTACACTCTCTGGAGTTGGGACTACGTATGTCCACTCTCTGGAGTTGGGACTACGTATGTACACTCTCTGGAGTTGGGACTACGTATGTACACTCTCTGGAGTTGGGACTACGTATGTCCACTCTCTGGAGTTGGGACTACGTATGTACACTCTCTGGAGTTGGGACTACGTATGTACACTCTCTGGAGTTGGGACTACGTATGTACACTCTCTGGAGTTGGGACTACGTATGTACACTCTCTGGAGTTGGGACTACGTATGTACACTCTCTGGAGTTGGGACTACGTATGTACACTCTCTGGAGTTGGGACTACGTATGTACACTCTCTGGAGTTGGGACTACGTATGTACACTCTCTGGAGTTGGGACTACGTATGTACACTCTCTGGAGTTGGGACTACGTATGTACACTCTCTGGAGTTGGGACTACGTATGTACACTCTCTGGAGTTGGGACTACGTATGTACACTCTCTGGAGTTGGGACTACGTACGTACACTCTCTGGAGTTGGGACTACGTATGTACACTCTCTGGAGTTGGGACTACGTATGTACACTCTCTGATGTTGGGACTACGTATGTACACTCTCTGGAGTTGGGACTACGTATGTACACTCTCTGGCGTTGGGACTACGTATGTACACTCTCTGGAGTTGGGACTACGTATGTACACTCTCTGGAGTTGGGACTACGTATGTACACTCTCTGGAGTTGGGACTACGTATGTACACTCTCTGGAGTTGGGACTACGTATGTACACTCTCTGGAGTTGGGACTACGTATGTACACTCTCTGGAGTTGGGACTACGTATGTACACTCTCTGGAGTTGGGACTACGTATGTACACTCTCTGGAGTTGGGACTACGTATGTACACTCTCTGGAGTTGGGACTACGTATGTACACTCTCTGGCGGACAAGGTGTCGGAAGAGAGGGAGAGATGACGCACGGCATCCAGCTGAGGTCAGCACATGACGGACTGAACCGGGTACCATATCAACACCGCGGCTGGAAACGCCCCCCCGACTAGCGACGGATTCTGGCAGACATCGCAGTATTGCACTAATCTACATATAGTCAACGACTACCTAGAAGGTAATTTCGCTAAAGGGAAGTGTCGACCTTAACATGGGGTTTTGAACTGAGATAGCAGAATTGTAGCTTGGATATAGAAATCATATGATCCAATGTTCGTTTTTCTCAAAACTCTACCTCAACGGCTCTAGAGCAGATTTTCGAACGAACCGCCAAGGTTTATACCAGATGGGAGGTTTATACCAGATTGACTGATGACGTCACAACATTATAGCCCAAAGAACTTGGCTCTATTTCGCCACTTGGGACCTTGGCAACTGCCGTCCGCCCCGCAGTTTTTGCCCCGCATGAGAATAGTGGTGTTCAAGCTAGCATTCGCACGGTGGGTACAGTACGTTTGACCAATCAGCGATGAGCTGTCTCTAGCGAGCTCAACGGTGATTGGTCAACCTTATTGTACACAGCACACCACGTCTTATTGAACACGGTTATAATTTATGCATTATTGTCACGGTAGATAACGGCGGCCGCGAATTCCTTGTGCATTTGTGGACAGTAATTATTGACAAGGCCGTAATCCGTATAAGAATTAATAATTTAAGATTGAGTGAATTACATTGGTTTTTGAACGATGACGCTGAAATACTGCTTGTGTGGGTCGAGGGCGAACATTTTAAAGTGAGTATTTGTTGGCTAGCCAAAAAAAACAATCCTTTCCAAATCAAATACTTTATCACAGACTGATGAGTAACGTGTTCCAGATCAGATAGGTAAACTAACCTGATTGGCCTCCCCACCTTTGACCACTCAAGGGGTGATGGTAAGGTTATCATGTCCTGGCAGCGAATACCTGTCCTGTCCAACCAGTTATCAAATTAAGAACACTTAATTTTAACATTTTCAGGGATGTGCTCATTGTCTTTCATACTGAGATGACTCAAGTTTGTATTTCTTTGCGATTATCGTGTTTACCAACTTTGGGAATAAAGAACCTCATTTGCCTGCTTCTGCTCCTTTCTGACATGAATTCCCCCAAATAGCACTACTGCTGATCCGAGTTTCAATTCCTGCCACAGTGCCTGACAAGCTCTGCCCACTTCGCATACAACATTGATGTGTCAATGTAATCATGTCATGATTTCTCCTGTTTGTTTTTCTTCAGCTTCAACCATCGCGTGCCCAACTCTCCCCAGAACCAGGCCCATCATCAGGTGCAGCGGCAGGCCGGTCTTCTACCTCGAAAAGGACAGCCTCCCACTTCTGCGCCCCCTGCTGGCCGACCCAGACCTGATGTTGGCTGTTGTCTCACATGTTGGTACTGTGTTTATCGTGTGCAATATGGTGTTTATCCAGCTTCATTCGACCAGCTCACGTACCTGCGCATTGTGAGAGACTGTGCATGTTTATTAAATAAAACCGAAACTTACCATGTGAACTGTGTTCGTGGGGTCCTGTGGATGACACTATATTAGCATGTTCAGTTTTCAGTCGACTGATTGCTCTCAACGTAAACAAGCACAGAATTTGACCATATTTATTAAACTGAATGATACAAGCTCAACAGATTTGCGCATCACAATTACAACTATACAGGCTGCATAATTGTGCTACAAGCGTTCGCTGATTTACTCAATTTCTGAACTGGCAGTGTTGAACAGATACATAAACTCGTGTGCTGACCTGGCGAGCGCTGGAAAGTGAGGCAACGCACACCTCGACAATGCAAAATCGTCAACGGTTTTTAGCCAACTGAACAATCTCAAAAGCAGAAAACTGAACTAAATCACAGTTTGAACATTGGTCTTATAACACTGGTACCAAATTCATTCGCTGTTCTATGGCCGGAGAAGTGACTGTTTGCAGTTTACCATAGCAAAGGAGAAACCGATCCAGAGTATGCTGTCTCTCTGCCAAGCCTGGCTCGGCACAGCCAGGGGGTGTCATCCCGGGATTCCCTATGTATCGGCTGCCGATCGGCTCAGCATTAGCGTTGACGTCACTGGTGCTCTGGTCCAGTCGTGGCCAGCCCCGTCGCCGCAGCTGCGCTTTCGAGCGTTTTGCGGTCTTTAGACGGTTGTTGCCGAGAGCGGCAATTTGAGGTCGTCGCCGTTAGATAAGTAAGTTATGTTGCAAGTCTATAGTTTGATTTTTTAAAGTTTGTTTTTAGCATATCTTCAGAACATTAAGCCAAAACAATGCGATTTGCAAACATTTCAAGGTACAACGTATGGCCGTCTCACCCCTCAGCCAGACCAGGGCATCGTATGGCCGTCTCACCCCTCAGCCAGACTGGGGCAGCGTATGTCCGTCTCGCCCCTCAGCCAGAACAGGGCAGCGTATGGCCGTCTCTTCCCGCAGCCGGACCGGGCTGAGGGAGGGTATGGCCGTCTCACCCCTCAGCCGGACCGGGGCAGCGTACGGCCGTCTCGCCCCTCAGCCGGACCAGTGCAGCATATGGCCGTCTGACCCCTCAGCCGGACCGAGGCAGCGTACGGCCGTCTCGCCCCCAGCCGGACCGGTGCAGCGTATAGCCGTTTCACCCCTCAGCCAGACCGGGGCAGAGTATGGCCGTCTCGCCCTCAGCCAGACCGGGTCAGCGTATGGCCGTCTCACCCCTCAGTCAGACCGGGTCAGCGTATGGCCGTCTCACCCCTCAGTCAGACCGGGAAAGCCCGTCTCCCCCCCCCCCCCCCCTCAGCCGGACCGGTGCAGTGTATGGCCGTCTCGCCAGTCGCCCATCACACATACCGGGGCAGCGTATGGCCGTCTCCCCCTCAGCATGAATTAAGAAAGGGGTAATTATCCGCGGTAAACGTAACCTTACATAGGGTCGTATCTTAGGCGCAACTATCCGTATCCCGTTCGAAATATTCGTACCGCACCGAGCCGCGTGCGGCGACAGCCGAGTCGGACCATAGCACCAGTGACGTCGCGCTAATGTTGAGCGATTGGGGCACTAAAATCCCCGGATGACTCTACCTCTCTTATACGGCCTTGTGCACAGCGCTCTTCCTGTTATTAAGTTACCTTGCTCCAGCACCTCAGCTGAGCCTGGCTGCATACAAGTAACAATGACCACAAATCGTCAGTAGCATATCATGCCTGATTCTGAAGCATGTCAATTGTCAAGTCTGCTTTTACAAAACCGCATGCAAAATATGTGTGATGATAAGTCACTAGCATGACTGGTATGCCTCAATTTCATACAAATTAGGAATGATCAGGTATTGAATCTGGAATGTGAAATACACTACCCTTGTATCAGTGGCGGTCGCAGGGGGGGGGGGGGGGCATCCGGGCCATGCCCCCCCCCCCCCAAAGACACATAAGGGGGGGCCAACATATCTTTTGGCCCCTCCCCCCAAAGCTAAGGTCATAGACGGAGGGCCCTCCCAGGTCGACAGAGGGGCCCTCTCAGGCCGACGGAGGGCCCTCTCAGGCCGACAAAGGGCTCTCTCAGTCCGACAGAGGGCCCTCTCAGGCCGACAGAGGGCCCTCTCAGACCAACAGAGGACACTCTCAGGCCGACAAAGGGCTCTCTCACGTCAACGGAGGGCCCTCCCAGGTCGATGGAGTACAGTCTGAGCCCGACAGAGGGCTCTCTTAGGCCGACGTAGGGCCCTCTCAGGCCGACAGAGGACCCTCTCAGGTCGACAGAGGGGCCCTCTCAGGCCGACGGAGGGCCCTCTCAGGCCGACGTAGGGCCCTCTCAGGCCGACAGAGGGCTCTCTTAGGGCGACAGAGGGCCCTCTCAGGCCGACAGAGGGCCCTCTCAGGCGGACAGAGGGGCCCTCTCAGGCGGACAGAGGGGCCCTCTCAGGCGGACAGAGGGGCCCTCTCAGGCCGACAGAGGGCCCTCTCATGCCGACAGAGGGCCCTCTCAGGCTGACAGAGGGCCCTCTCAGGCCGACAGAGGGCTCTCTCAGGTCGACAGAGGGCCCTCTCAGGCCGACAGAGGGCCGACAAAAGGCCCTCTCAGGCCGACGGAGGGCCCTCTCAGATCGACGGAGTACAGTCTGAGCCCGACGAGGGCTTTCTTTGGCCGACGTAGGGCCCTCTCAGGCCGACAGAGGGCCCTCTCAGGCCGACAGAGGGCTCTCTCAGGTCGACAGAGGGCCCTCTCAGGCCGACAGAGGGGTCCTCTCAGGCCGACAGAGGGCCCTCTCAGGCCGACATAGGGCTCTCTCAGGTTGACAGAGGGCCCTCTCAGGCCGACAGAGGGCTCTCTTAGGCCGACGTAGGGCCCTCCCAGGCCGACGGAGGGCCCTCCCCGGCCGACGGAGGGCCCTCTCAGGTCGACAGAGTACAGTCTGAGCCCGACATAGGACTCTCTTAGGCTGACGTAGGGCTCTCTCAGGCCGACAGAGGGCCCTCTCAGGCCGACAGAGGGCCCTCTCAGACCGACAGAGGGAACTCTCAGGCCAACAGAGGGCCCTCTCATGCCGACAGAGGGGCCCTCTCAGGCCGACAGAGGGCCCTCTCAGGCCGACAGAGGGCTCTGTCAGGTCGACAGAGGACTCTCTCAGGCCAACAGAGGTCCCTCTCAGGCCGACAGAGGGCCCTCTCAGGCCGACGGAGGACCCTCTCAGGCCGACAGAGGTCCCTCTCAGGCCGACGGAGGACCCTCTCAGGCCGACAGAGGGCTCTCTCAAGTCGACAGAGGGCCCTCCCAGTCCGACGGAGGGCCCTCTCAGGTCGATGGAGTAGTCTGAATCCGACATAGGACTCTCTTAGGCTGACGTAGGGCTCTCTCAGGCCGACAGAGGGCCCTCTCAGGCCGACAGAGGGCCCTCTCAGACCGACAGAGGGAACTCTCAGGCCAACAGAGGGCCCTCTCATGCCGACAGAGGGGCCCTCTCAGGCCGACAGAGGGTCCTCTCAGGCCGACAGAGGGCTCTCAGGTCGACAGAGGACCCTCTCAGGCCAACAGAGGTCCCTCTCAGGCCGACAGAGGGCCCTCTCAGGCCGACGGAGGACCCTCTCAGGCCGACAGAGGGCTCTCTCAAGTCGACAGAGGGCCCTCCCAGTCCGACGGAGGGCCCTCTCAGGTCGATGGAGTACAGTCTGAATCCGACAGAGGGCTCTCTTAGGCCGACGTAGGGCCCTCTCAGGTCGACAGAGGGCCCTCTCAGGCCTCTCTATGAGAGCTGCGGTTGACGGGACGTAACCTTGCGCGCGTCATGATGGAGCAGGTTCGTGACGTGAAACTGGACATGACGACACTGGTGGGACAGTGTTATGACGGTGCGGCGGCGATGTCCAGTGAGCGGGTCGGTGTGGCTGCCCATGTGCTCTCTGTGGCACCACTCGCCTACTATTTTCACTGCGCTGTTCACGCTTTGAATCTGTCCACCTCCCTGATGAACGGAGTGGACATCATCCGCAACGCTCTGGGTGCGATGGAGCGCGTGGTGGCTTTCGTCACGGACGGAGCCAAGCGTGAAGAGCTCTTCCGGCACATAGGGACGGACGAGCTGGACAGCGGCCAGAGGAGAAAGCTGCTGAAGCTGTGTCAGACGCGGTTCGTGGAGCGCCACACGTCGGTGGTCAGGTTCTGGGAGGAGCTCACTGGCGTCGTCATCGCACTGGAGAAAATGGCTACGTGGCAGGACTCCAAGACGAGCTCCAAGGCGAGTACTCACTTGTTGAGTGTGCTGGACACCGAGTTCCTGGTGGGACTAGGTGTGACCAAGCGCCTGGCCACTGTGCTGCGTCCGCTGTCTCTGTCGCTCCATGAGAACAGTGCTGACCTCGTACATGCACTCGCTCTAGTTGACTCGATATGCGACGTCCTCACGGGCATGAGAGAAAACGCAGACTCAGAGTTTGAGGCGGTCTTCAGTGAGGTGCAGAGGGTGGCTGACGACATCGGCGCCGAGCTGCGCAAGCCGCGTGTTCCGCAGACCTGCAGACACCGATCCACAGCCGGGCAAGACCAGAGCATGGAAGGATACTTCCGCATTAACGTGTTCATTCCTGCCGTGGAAGCAGTCATGGCGGACTTGAAGGTCCGATTCGGTAAGCACCAGCGCCAGGTTTTCGCTTTGACGCGGCTGCTGCCTGAGAACGTGCGGAAGACTGAGTGGGAACAGGTGCAGCCTCTCTGGGCTCAGTACCATCAGCTTCTCGACGCCACCTCTGAAGATCAACTGAAGGGAGAGTTCGAGGTGTGGAAGGCGATGTGTCGCAAACGTGAGAACTCCCCGGCGTCCGCGATCGGCGCGCTGGCTATGTGCAGTCGCCAAGTCTTCCCGGCTCTGTACCGTCTGCTCTCAGTCCTCGCCGTCATGCCGGTGCCTTCGGCAGAAGCTGAGCGCGTGTTTTCTAAAGTGACCGGGGACCCTCACACCGATCCGCGCGTCAATGTCCGAGGACCGACTGGAGGCACTTGTCCTCATTCAGGCACATCGTGATCGACTGCGAACCACTGAAGCGGTCATCAGCAAGTTCGCGGCATCTGGTGCCCGCCGACTCGAATTCCGGCTGACGCTGTGGCCCTCCCTTGGGCCGATCGGACAGACGGACGGGGAGGTGGAGGGCATCGTACATATATCACTGATCGAAGCGGTGCTGACGGGGGGAGTGGGGGGGGGGGGGGGAGGGCTTGAAATGTTACAAGTCAAGTAAAAATGAAAGTGTTTGTCGTGAATGTGTCTGTGTGTGCAAGGAGGCAAAAGATGTGAGAAGATCCATATTGCTTACGCATCTGCATAAATCAGCTCGAAAAATATGATTCCTGATCCTGATACCACACTTATATGATTTATTAAACTGCTGTGTTCCTACAAATGCCTTACAATGAACCTTTCATACACTATTAGAGAGACCAGTTCACTCAGGCCAATATTTGCCCACACATACAAATATACAGTAGCAGAGTAGGAATAAGCAGCTGAAGAAGAAAATAACATATATTGCTGTAGTCGGTATTGGCTATAGTACTATTGGCTACAAAGTAAACCCTTAAAATACCTATCGCGACAAGATGTCAGCATGCAATAAGACCAAGTCCCTCCAGGGCGAGGGCTCTGGTGATACCTGACAATTGCCTTATTATGCTTCATGCCTGAAAGAACTAGCTTAGATCAGGACATTCTTTCAGGCCAGCATTAGCATTATGACTCTAAGAAAAGAGTTCGCCCCACAGCTCTGTGATCACTAAAGAGCGCTTTCGTATCGACAGTTCTCGAAGGCCGTCTGAGGACCCTATTCAGACCAGCACAGGCCCCCAGGCCCAGCAAGGGCCCTTTTGCCAAGTTGCCACCCCCCTTCCCCCAAAGGTCACCCCCTCCCCCTAAGGGATCCAGTTTACACTAGATAAAATGGGATTCCCTCAAGCTTTAACATTACGTGTCTATGGGCGTTGCACGGAAAGAATCGAGTTAGAAATATCTTCGACTGCACCCCCTCCCCCCCCCCCCCTCCTCGGCAGGTGAAAAGGTACTGTGGCCCCTCCCTGATAAAAAATACTGGCTTCGTGCCTGGTTGCGATGCTTAATTTTATTTAGTAGGCAAAGGGCCATTTTGCTGGCAAGGGCCCTTTTGCTGGCAAGGGCCCTTTTGCCAAGTTGCCCCCCCCCCAAAGGTGAAGGCTGCGACCGCCCCTGCTTTGTATACACTACTCAGCAGGTCACAAATGAAGCTTACATATATTTTTTAGTATGCATAACAAATAACACAACATACAACAAAGATCACTTACTCTGACTCAGCAATGGGATAATCTTGTCGAGAACAAACAAATACATATGCAGTGCAAATCAACTCACCAAACAAATGCAGCGTAGCGGAAGGCGTTTTCCGGGAATGACGGATGGCCCACAACGGGCAGCCGTGACGTCACGTATCATTATAATTGGCCTCGGGATTGATCTGCTTCCTTCATGTTTAAAACTTCCAAAAAGTGTCTCTGGTTCCTACTTTGTAAGTTAATTTGTTCTTCAGGAAAGACTTGAGGAAAATAACCGTTTTTCCATTCGTTGACACAGACAAAAAATAGAATCCATGTGACGTCACAGAAGAAGGTGGCGTACCTGTTATGTGTATCTTACGGTGTGCATTATAAAACTGGCGGCGCACATAAAGCGGCACTGTTTACCTAATTCGATTCACCATAAAATCGGGAGGCGCGACGCGTTTGTGACGTAAATCTGAAAATGACGTCATGTTGTATAATATTTTATTTCATGAATATTTCCACAGTTCCCGGTCTGTATGACAAATTAATAGCATAATAATTATCTGCGTAATCTGTTTAGTCATTTTATAGCATTCGCTCGAATCTACCAAGGTCGACACTTCCCTTTAATCGACGTGTTGGGCAAATAGCGTGGATACTTATGAGACCGGACATGTATGAGATGTTATTTGTATGTAATATTGTAGGTGGTGCGAATCTAAATTGTGTCTCACTTGTTTCCAATTATGTCTCAGTTGTTTCGCTTTGTTAGTATTAGCCGTTTTCACGAAAGATTATTGCGCTGAAAAGTTTCTGAAAGATTTTGAACATTTTGAAAAACTACATAACTTTTACATACGATTTTTGGCTAGAAATGTCCCTCATAATTTTGTAATATGTTGGTAAGAATAAAATATGTTGACAAAATTGAGGTTTGGTGGTAATAAGCAAGATCCGTATTGATAGAATCTTGCTTATTACCACCAAATCGCAATTTTGTCAACATATTTTATTCTCAGCAACATATTACAAAATTATGAGGGACATTTCTAGCCAAAAAATCGCATGTAAAAGGTGTGTAGTTTTCCAAAACTTTCAAAATATGTCAGAAACTTTTCAGCGCAATAATCCTTCGTGAAAACGGCTATTATCTCCCGTTAGTTTTAGCTACTCGCGTTAGTTGTCCACGCTTGACGCTGCGGCGGCGACCGGCGGACGTGACGTCACGGTCGACCTGTCACGTGACCCGCGCGGGCTCCACCAATCGCGTGCGCTTCCGGGCGCCGGGCCTCTGGGTCGGGTCGCGGTCGGCTCGGCCATTTCTGTCGCCGCGCATTCGCTGCCGACGGCGGATGTGGCGCGTGCCGAGTCGAGACGACTGACAAACTGACGACTCAACACTAAGACACAAGACATCGACGCTAATAGTCAACACTGACTGATGCGTCGTCAAAGAAGACAGAAAACAAACCATTTCTGTCTGCGCCTGACACCAGCTGACAGCCGTGTTGTGGCGTCTGATACCTAATGGTGAGCTAATGACGTCTGATACCTAATGGTGAGCTAATGACGTCTGATACCTAATGGTGAGCTAATGACGTCTAATACCTAATGGTGAGCTAATGATGCCTGATACCTAATGGTGAACTAATGACGTCTGATACCTAATGGTGAGCTAATGATGTCTGATACCTAATGGTGAGCTAATGACGTCTGATACCTAATGGTGAGTTAATGGCGTATGATACCTAATGGTGAACTAATGACGTCTGATACCTAATGGTAAACTAATGACGTCTGATACCTAATGGTGAACTAATGACGTATGATACCTAATGGTGAGCTAATGACGTATGATACCTAATGATGAGCTAATGACGTCTGATACCTAATGGTGAACTAATGACGGCTGATACCTAATGGTGAGCTAATGATGTATGATACCTAATGGTGAGCTTATGACGTATGATACCTAGTGGTGATCTAATGGCGTCTGATACCTAATGGTGAAGTAATGACGTCTGCTACCTAATGGTGAGCTAATGACGTCTGACACCTAATGGTGAACTAATGATGTCTGATACCTAATGGTGAACTAATGACGTCGGATACCTAATGGTGAACTAATGACGTCTGATACCTAATGGTGAGCTAATGACGTCTGGTACTTAATGGTGAACTAATGACGTCTGATACCTAATGGTGAGCTAATGACGTCTGATACCTAAGGGTGAACTAATGACGCCCGATATCTAATGGTGAGCTAATGACGTCTGCTACCTAATGGTGAAATAATGACGTCTGATACCTAATGGTGAGCTAATGACGTCTGATACCTAATGGTGAACTAATGACGTCTGATACCTAATGGTGAGCTAATGACGTCTGATACCTAATGGTGAGCTAATGATGTCAAATAATGCGACTCTGCGATTTGCATAAATGTTCACTATGTTCCACTTTGCGTGGTTAATTTAGTGCCATCGCTGATGCGTTCATGTGGAGCTGATGCACCGTTCATTGATTTCAACGGGTTTCTTTGTCTTTGTCTCATTTTCGGAGCCGTTCATTAAATACGTTACGCAAATTTTTCCGATTTTCGGCTCCCTCCCTCCCCATGCCACAATGTGTCGTGCTGAAGTGGACCCCCATTAGAGCCCTTCACGGGACACATTCTCAGCCCCCATTTCGTTCCAGCCCAGTCAGCCAGATCCAAACCCGTTCCAACTCCAATTCATAACTGATGGGCTCCCGTTCCCACTCCAATTCATAACTGATGGGGATCCTGTTCCCACTCCAATTCATAACTGATGGGCTCCCGTTCCAACTCCAATTCATAGCTGATGGGCTCCCGTTCCAACTCCAATTCATAACTGATGGGGCTCCCGTTCCAACTCCAATTCATAACTGATCGGCTCCCGTTCCAACTCCAATTCATAACTGATGGGCTCCCGTTCCCACTCCAATTCATAACTGATGGGCTCCCGTTCCAACTCCAATTCATAACTGATGGGGCTCCCGTTCCAACTCCAATTCATAACTGATGGGCTCCCGTTCCAACTCCAATTCATAACTGATGGGCTCCCGTTCCAACTCCAATTCATAACTGATGGGCTCCCGTTCCAACTCCAATTCATAACTGATGGGCTCCCGTTCCAACTCCAATTCATAACTGATGGACTCCCGTTCCAACTCCAATTCATAACTGATGGGGCTCCCGTTCCAACTCCAATTCATAACTGATGAGCTCCCGTTCCAACTCCAATTCATAACTGATGGGCTCCCGTTCTGATGGGCTCCCGGCTCCCATTCCCACCCATGACAAAGCTTAAACATATTTCACCGTTTGCGGTGCTAAAATATAAGAATGCATTTATGTCATGCTTTAAACTCCCACACTCAATGTCAGTGGTGTAAGATTTACTTGTGAGTTGTGGTGATAATTGAAATAATTAAATATTTCCTTGTTTCACATGAAACGTTCAATCCAACCATGACTTTCACCACAAGAAAAGACAGAAAACAATTGAAAATGAAATCACCTGTAGATTTGGGTATGGTTTGATTGTTAGCTGGAGGTACAGAAAACTGGTCTCGGCGTCACGGCGCTGTGACTAAATCAGTTTCACGGCTGCACTAAGCCGGGACTAGGTCAGGTCAAATGAGATAAAGCCGTGACCATATCATACTAAAGACTAAATCAGGTGCATGTTCCAAAGTCCAAACATTTTGATTGAAGCAATTGTTACAGCTGTTCATTTGCTTTGGATTATATTTCTGAGTCACTATGTCAATCAACACTAAAGATTGACTGACTGACTAAAGATTGACACTTTGTATCACCTATAAACTTGTTCATGTTGGTCGCTTAACTTGGGTATAGGATAGGCGACACTCATATCACTAGGTTTGCATGAAGTAACCAACTTAAACATCACACTAATTTATAGGTGACGCAAAGCCAGTGACTTTGCATCACCTATACACTTTTTTTGTTGGTGGCTTCAAGCCACCAACAAGAACAAGTTATGGAAGAAAACAAACACCAAGCCACTAAGCTTACTTACTTCACTAAAACTACATCTACTACTACCTAGATACCTGTTACCTAAGCAGAGCAAGTGTTCCGGAGATACCTTATCTTCCTCTTAAATATCTCACAGTCACAACACAACCAACTTGCGCATGTTAATGGATCATTCATGACATTTTGCATGGTAATGGATCATTAAGTGGAAACAGGATTCCAAATTTCCAGTAGCCTCAATATATGCCTCAGATGACGTGTGTAAAGTTAGCAGCAGGTAGATATTCAGGTATTCAGCAGATATTCGGAAATCGACGACCCCTTCGATTTTGTTCAAATTTTGCACACAGGTAGCCAGTGACCTCCTGAACATCCCCCTGGAAGGATTTTGCAATGCATCCCATAGTAAGGCCTTTAGAGGCCAAATAGAGTCAATGGTAAAAACCGACGACCCTTCGATGACCACTCAAAAAGGATGTTGCGATGTATCCCATAGTTATGCGGTAAAAACGAGGCCTGGGCAGATATTCGAAAAATCGACGACCCCTTCGATTTCGCTCATATTTTTTCACATGGGTAACCAATAGCTACCTTAACATCGCCTTGGAAGGATTTTGCGATGCATCCCATACTTAAGCGTCTGGAGGTCAAAATAGAGGTCTGGGCAGATATTCGAAAAATCGACGACCCCTTCTATTTCGCTCCAATTTGGTGCAAATTTAGCAAATGACCACCCAACATCAACCCCTAAGTAATACCCCGAAAAGATGACCACCCTAAAAGGATTTTGTGATCCATCCCATAGTTAAGCGTCTAGAGGTCAATATTAAAAGCGTCTGGGCAGATAATCGAAAAATCGACAACCCCCTCGATTTCGCTCAAATTTGCACATAGGTAGCCAATGACTACCTAAACATGGCCCTATAAGGATTGTGCGATGCATCCCATACTTAAGCGTCTAGAGGTCAATATAGAGTTCTGGGACGTCCATGAAGACAGCAACGTATTCGTATTCGTATTCAAATACGTATTCAAAGTTACTCCTATTTCGCCCAAATTTGCACACGATAAGCTCAATGCCGTCAGTACACAGGCTATGAAGTTATACGCGAATATAACGAATGGTTTTTACCTACAGAGGTCACAATAGGTCAAGCAGGTAAAATACGAGGTACCCCATAACTTTTCACCTAATTGACTTATATATAATAACAACTTATAAAAAATACTTGGAACAGGGTGCGGATAATGCCAAACCAATATTGGACCAACCCGGGTAACTGTTTGAACCTCAGGTAAAAAATGTATCTTTTTTCAATGGGGGATAACTATTTGCGCGGTACCCTGTAAAATCTCAGAAAACGCACGTGCAAATACATATGCAATTTAGCACATAACCATCCGCAAATGACCATATGTTTATGCACAACACAGCAGATGACCTTACTCTGCTACCGTGTGACCTTAGGCCACACAAACACGTGCAAAAATACGGTTCGGGCCAAAAAGCGCGGTACCGCATAACTCCTACGATAATTGAAGGAGACGAGTCATCTGAGAGCCACAATTTTCGCATTAGCACATAGATGGTGCACAATCAAATATTGTATATGAAAATGTCACCGTTTGACCTCAGGTCACGTCCACATTTTTTAATGCGGCATTTTAGACAATGGCGCGGTACCGCATAACGTTTTCCCTACACGACTTAGGGGAATCAACCCAATAGCTTAATATTCACAAAAGACCATAGATGGTGCACAAACAGCGATCCTTCAGATCATCGTTTGAGCTCAGGTCATAAAGACATAAAGACATACATTTTCAGTACAACAAAGAGCCTTGGGCACGTCCTGGATTGTACGGCACACATGGACGTGAACGGCACACATGTGACAACGGACATGAACGGCCACATACATTGCCTCGCAGGGCACCATATCATGTAATACACACTAACCATTTTCAGAATTTAACATCCAGTACATATACATCGTTAACCCTAAATTGTCCTGCACACACGAATCTCAGAATTTAACAATCTACATTCACAAGACATTCAATCCATACAAACGTTGTAATTACACTAGTCCCACACATACACAATCTTCCTTCTCAAAATAATCCCTTTCTTGTAAGCAACCTATTTCAATTTGTTATGTTCCTATGTATATTAACATATGTGTATCACTATAACTAAGACTAATCCCAGGAATATTTATAAACAAAACCCTTTCCCGCAAAATATTTTTCGAGCCCAGCTTTGAAAGAAACTAATGTGGCTGCACTGATTACATCACCTGGTAAATTGTTCCAATGGCTCACAGCCCTTCTACTGAACAACGACTGTTTTAATCTAGTCCTGCTTTGTTTAGCAATAAGTTTATACTGATGGCATCGCCCTCTTTTTCCCTATCAAAATCAAACAAGTTCTTTAAATACCCAATCTGTTGACCATTTACAAACTTAAAAACTTCAATGAGATCCCCCTCAATCTTCTGTATTTAAGTGAGAACATATCCAATGTTTTAAGCCTATCCTTATATTCTAAATTACTAATACCGTTAGCCATTTTCGTTGCCCGTTTTTGTACCCTTTCTAGTAACCAACAAACTTTCTCATACGTTGGAGACCAAGCTTGAACACAGTACTCTAAATGTGGTCTAACAAATGCACAATACAGTTTAGTTATCACCTCAGCACTTTTATAAGAAACATTCCTGTAAATGGCACCAAGCATCCTTAGCGCCTTTTTTCTAACTTTGGTTACCTGGTCAGATGCAGACAGCATGCTGTTAACTATTACCCCTAGGTCCCTTTCCATTACCGTCTGTGACATCTCCTGTCCCCCCCATTTCGTACGCAGTTCTTCTTTTTACTCGGCCTACATGCATAACTTTACATTTGTTAATATTAAATTCCATTTGCCATGTTTCTGACCACTCAACCAACCTATCCAAATCCGACTGGAAAAGATCCTGGCCGTTATCTATCCTAATAACCCTGAAAACTTTAAGATCGTCAGCAAATTTTAACACTTTACTGTCTACACCATTCTCGATTGTATTTATGAATATTAAAAATAACAATGGGCCTAAAACTGAGCCTTGAGGCACCACACTACGCACATCTCTCTATTCAGATTTTACCCCATTTAGTAAAACTCTTTGCTGACGTCCTGAGTGGTTGGTTATCACTGTATTCGAGGACACATCACATCCACGCCCGAGCGTCACCTACACTCCACTGACCTTGGGCGGCGCTGCTGCGCCGCCTCGCGTCCCGGCCGCCCACACGGGCGGATCCAGGACGGCCGGGAGGGAGGGTAGATACACATATCCCAACACCTCCCCCCAGACGCTGAGGCGGGAACGACTACTGCGTCTCAAGTTCACATACAACTCAACAGCCACGCACAGCTACGCACCACTAACATAGAAACACATATGCATCACAATAGAACACAGCTCGCCCCGGTGACGTCACGGTCTGCACTTGTGCTGGGAAGTCCGACTGTAGCAGACCCAGAGTCACCGAGTCGAGCCAGCTCAGGAGCGTGCCGTCCACTTTATCGATGACAAACACGGTGACACGCGCTCGTCGAGAGCCGAGGGTCAAGTCGGCACTGAATGAACCCCTGCACGCCAGAGGATGGTGTCCGACGGCCGATAATCCCTCCGTAGACTCGGTGTGTAGGTCCGCGTCGGTCAGGCCCAGAAAACGGGCCACAGCCGTCCCCATGACGGTCACCTCGGCACCAGAGTCGGGCGTGCACCGAATCCTGTCCCAACCTGCAGGATGGTGCATTTCCACCAAGACTTTCGGAGCCGGTCGAGTAGACCGCCCGACGTACACATCGGCGGCGACACTCCCGACGCGGTGGGATGGCGGCGACCGGGGCGGGGACGGCGACGGTGACGGCGACGGTGAGCGGCGGCGGGTGGGCGTCCGTCGTCCCCGCGATCGGCCACGGAACCGCCCGCCGGCCGCCTCAGTTGATCTCTGAGTGTCCGCGGCCCTGCTGCACATCGCCGCGAAATGACCGCGTTGTCCACAGCCCCGGCAGATGGCGCCAGCGGCGCGACACCAGGATGGGTCGCCGTGCTCCGCCCAGCCGCATCGCTGACACCGCCCCTGGTCCGGCCGGCTGGCCGACCGCGGGCCGCGAGCACTTGGCGCGTTGCCAACGGCCTCCGCGGCCCGCACACGGCGGACATCCGAGCCTGGTACGCCGCGTATGTCCGCACACGCAGCGCGTGCGTTCTCACAGGCACGGCAGATGTCAATCGCACGCTGCAGAGTCAGGTCCTTAGTCTCTAGCAAACAGCGCACCGCCTCGTCATCACCGGCGCCACACACAATGCGGTCCCGAATCTGGTCGTCCACACAGTGAGGACAAAAGTCACAGAACGCGGCTATCTCCCGCACGGCACACAGGAAATCGACAAAACGCTCGCCGGACTCCTGGCACCGAGCGTAAAAATCGCGCCGATCCACCACGATATTGCGTTGTGCCCGCAGGTGGGCCTCCATGGCGTCCAGAACGTCGGCTAGTGGACTATCATCGGCCACGCCGAGTCCATAGCGCAGTGTCCTCTGCCACTCGTCGTCCAGAAGGCCCAGGACTGCCGCTCGCTGCTCCTTCAGTGACAGCGCCGACACACCGGTCAGCATGAAGTAGGCGGAGAGCTTTTCACGCCAGGCCGTAAACTCGCGGATACTTGCTGAGGCGTGGAGATGTGGAGCGGGCGTCGTCGCCAGCGGCATTCGGGGTCGCGGAGCGCCTCCGGTCCCGTCCACGGTGAGCGTAGACGAAGCGGCGGCTCCCGCCGGGGAGGCGACCATCAGCCGCTCCATCATCGCCGCTAGCCGCTCCTCCCGCACTGCCGAGATCTCCGCCTGCCGGACCAGTAGGGCGGAGAGGCGCGCAATGTTCGTAGGTTCCTCGACCGACCGCGCCATGGTTGGTTATCACTGTATTCGAGGACACATCACATCCACGCCCGAGCGTCACCTACACTCCACTGACCTTGGGCGGCGCTGCTGCGCCGCCTCGCGTCCCGGCCGCCCACACGGGCGGATCCAGGACGGTCGGGAGGGAGGGTAGATACACATCCCAACACTGAGAGCCAAAAATCGATCCAATCAAGCGCCTTGCCGCTTATTCCGTGGCTTTTAAGTTGTAATCCTAATCTTTTATGGGGAACCTTATCAAAAGCTTTACTAAAATCAAAATACGCTACATCAAGCTGTTCACCCCTATCAAAACTATCGGTTGCCACATCCAAAAACTGCAGAAGGTTGGTCAAGCACGAATAACCCTTCCTGAAGCCATGCTGATTGTCCCTAATGATTTTATATTCATCCAAATATTCTACTATTTTATCTTTAATGATTGATTCCAGTACTTTGCAAACTAAGGAGGTAAGACTGACGGGTCTATAATTTTATACCTTACCTTTATCCCCCTTTTTAAATATAGGAACTACGTTTGCACTCTTCCAGTCAAGTGGAATCTTTGTTTCTTTTAGTGATCTGGAAAATATTATAGCCAATGGAACAGATATCTCTCTTTCACATTCTTTTAAAACCCTTGCATATATAGTATCTGGTCCCTCCGCCTTATTAGGTTTGATCTTTTTTAAATATGCACTAACTAAATCACTACTTATATTACCCAGCTCTCCCAAAGTATCCTCCGTTACTGGTCACGGCATAAGTTAAATTGCACACGGCAGAATGGCACGGTACCACATAAGTTTTCCCCAAAATCACTTAGAGAACCCATTTCACCACCATCGCCTTCCCTTTAATCCACCGAAGGTGCACAACTCAAGACTTAACCCCTCCGGGTCACCGTTTGACCTCAGGTCACCTGGAAAGGCGCTAATATCCATTTAACGAGCCGTCCAAATACGTATTCGTTGTTTATCGATCGATTGTTCAAACTTATGTCAAATGTTGGTGTCTATGAGTATATTCGAAACCTAAAAGCATATCTTGCTGAGGTCAATCGCTTGACCTCGGGAGGTCATAGAGTTTCTGCAAGGTCAGATCTCGGGTACCGCATAACTTTTTCCTAAAGTACTTACCGAAGTTTTTTCAGCCGCTAAATATTCCCACCAGCCTATAGATGGTGCACAAAGAGCGACTAACCCCTTCAGGTCATCGTTTGACCTCAGGTCACGGCACAAGTTAACGTTATGGCACACGGCAGAATGGCGCGGTACCGCATACGTTTTCCTCTAAATCACTTACAGAACCCATTCCACCACCATCGACTTCCATTTAACCCACCGAAGGTGCACAACTCAAGACTTGACCCCAAGTCTCGAGTCTGGGCAGATATTCGAAAAATCGACGACCCCTTCGATTTCGCTCAAATTTGTTACAAAGGTAGAAAATGCCAACCCAATACCAACCCTATAAGGATATTGCGATGCATCCTATAGTTAAGCGTTTAAAGAACAAAATAGAGGTCTGGGCAGATATTCGAAAAATCGACGCCCACTTCGATTTCGCTCACATTTTTCACATGGGTAGCCAATGGCTACCTAAACATCGCATTAGATGGATTTTGCGATGCATCCCATACTTAACCCGCGCGGCGCTGGGGTCTCCATCCGAACGCCCGGCGCTGGGGGGGTAAATTTTACCCCCCCCCCTCGTATCTTCTGAACCAATAACCGCAGCGAGACGCGCAAGGCGGCGATCGAAAGATCTCAGTGAGAAGAATCTAACGCGTACCCGAAATTCTTAAAATAAGGTCACATGTCAGGTCACGGTCAGGTCAAGTGTCAAAATTTAAGTATTTGGGTTTTTGGGCTATACTTTCCATCCAAAGCCTTATATTGCAACTATTATCTCACAAAGTGCTCCCAACTGTATAATGCATCTCCTGCATAAGTAAAAGTGAAATTGTAAGCAAAGGTCAAGGTCAAGATCAGGTCACAAAAGGTCACAGGTCTACGAAAGCCATGCGACACATGTTGTATGGGTTATTTTACACGTATAATTCGATAGAAGCAGCCATTTTTACAGCCTGACCCCATATAATGGTCCTCAGGTCAAGGTCAAGTCATAATAAGGACAATATTTTAAATTAATTAATCTAAATAAACATTGCATGTTTCTAGACTAGTTTTGTCTTAGAAATACAGTGGTGGCATGTATTTGTCTGTATCTGGTCAGTAAAAGCCAAAAACGCAAATTCAAAAAATGACGTCATGAGTTACTTATACTTCGAGAGCTATAAGTCAGTCAAAAATAAAGATATTGCTTTGAAATTTGGTTTCAGCATTGTTCATACTCGGTTCTCTATTATTTCTTCCGGTTTTTTGAAAATCTTATTAAAAAACTTTTGTGGAAATTCTTCCAAAAAAAAATAAGTTTTTTGCATTTGTGGGGGTCAAAAACCAAAAATGTTGAAAATCCGAGATAGCCATTTTAAAGACAATGTTATTCTCTGTCTTTTGACGCCTTTTATTTGCGAGTTGCAATAACATGCTATGCTCTACGATTTTTCAAACATTTAACGTTTTTTCACCAAAAATGACATGACATGACGTCACTAAAACGTTATTATCTCCCCCAAATTTTCACGAATTTCAATAAAATTTTGGCAGAAGACGTAGAATTGATGCACCATAAGGTACCATAAATTTCACTGTGATGTCTTTCATAGTTTTCAAGTTATTGAGAAAATCCGGGAAGGGGGGGGGGGGGGGGGGTAAAATATACCCCCCAGCGCCGCGCGGGTTAAGCGTCTAGACTCTAGAGGTAAAATAGAGGTCTGGGCAGATATTCGTAAAATCGACGACCCCTTCGATTTCGCTCAAATTTGGTACAAAGGTAGCAAATGCCCACCCAACACCAACCCTGAAAGGATTTGGGATGCGTCTTCATCTATACTTAAGCGTCTAGAGGTAAAAATAGAGGTCTGGGCAGATATTCGAAAAATTGACGATTTCTTCGATTTCGCTCCAATTTGGTACAAATGTTGCAAATGACCACCAAACATCAACATAAAAGGATTTTACGATGCATCTCATAGTCGAAGGGGTCGTCGATTATTCGCATATCTGCCCAGACCTCTATTTTGACTTCCAGACGCTTAACTATGGGATGCATCGTAAAATCCTTTTCGGGTTGGTGTTGGGTGGGCATTTGCTACCTGTGTAACAAATTTGAGCGAAATCGAAGGGGTCGTCCCTTTTTCGCATATCTGCCCAGACTTTCTATATGACCTCTAGACGTTTGAACATGGGATGCATCGCTAAATCCTTTTAGGGTTGGTGTTGAATGGGCAGTTTCTACCTTAGTACCAAATTTAAGCGAAATAGAAGGGGTTATCGATTTTTCTAATATCTTCCCAGACGTCTATTTTGACCTCTAGACACTTAACTATGGGATGCATCGTACAACCCTCTTGGGGTTGATGTTGAGTGGTCATTTGGTACATTTGCACCAAATGTGAGCGAAATCGAAGGGGTCGTCGATTTTTAGAATATCTGCCCAAACTTATATTTTGACCTCTAGACGCTTCAGTATAGAATGCATCGTAAAATACTTCTAGGGCGATGTTTTGGTAGTCATTGGCTACCGCCTACCTATGTGCAACATTTGGGCGAAATTGAAGGGGTCGTCGATTTTTGGAATATCTGCCCAGACCTCTATATTGTCCTCTAGACGCTTAACTATAGGATGCATCGCAGCATCCTTCTAGGGCGATGTTCAGGAGGTCATTGGCTACCTGTGTGCAAAATTTGAGCGAAATCGAAGGGGTCGTAGATTTTACCATTAGCTCTATTTGGCCTCTAGAGGCTTACCATGTGATGCATCGCAAAATCATTTTCGGGTTGGTGTTGGGTGGGCATTTGCTACCTTTGTACCACATTTGAGCGAAATCGAAGGGGTCATCGATTTTTCGCATATCTGCCCAGATCTTAACTATGGGATACATCGCACAATCCTTTTTATGGTTGGTGTTATTGGGTGGGCATTTGCTACCTTAGTACCAAATGTTAGCGAAATCGAAGGGGTCGTCGATTTTTCGAATATCTGCCCAGATGTCTATTTTGACCTCTAGACGCATAACTATGGGATGCATCGTACAACCCTTTTGGGGTTGATGTTGGGTGGTCATTTGGTACATTTGCACCACATTAGAGCAAAATCGAAGGGGTCGCCTATTTTTTGAATATTTGCCCATACTTCTATTTTGACCTCTAGACGCTTAAGTATACTATATTTATTAGGCTATTTGTTACATGTTACATATACATATACATTGTTACATATACATCGGAGCCTGACACTCCACTAGCTACAATCGAGCGTCGTTGGCCGAGTAGAAGAGGAAGTAGCCGGCCGAGCTCTGCACGGCGCTGCTGTTTAGCGAGTGCACCTCTTGGTCGTCGAACTTGTGCCAGCGCCCCGAGTTGACGCCGCTACAGAAGATAGTGTAATGGCCACTCTCTGTCGAGCCGAAGTGGTTCACCACGCCGTAGAGGTGATACTTGTGACAGCCTGATAAATATACATAGGGTCTATTCCATTGGCTCCTCTAAATTCCTCTAACCTCCTCAAAGCTCCTCCAAATTAAAATTATCGTTCCCGTGGCTCATCCAAACTCCTCTAAGCTCCTCCAAGCTCGCCTCAAACCTCCTCCGAACTCCTCCGAAATGAAAGGTGTTTTTTCGGAGGAGGCTATGGTAGACATTAGTGGCGCAGTTCATGCATTTGTAATTCCGACGCCATATTTTTTTTATTTTTTTTAGTCCGAATGTTTTTGAATGATAGATGGATTTCCGAGGTCAGGACCCGCGCTAAGCATAGCTTGTTGCGCAGGCCCTGACCCCACCACCCGATCAAGCAATTCCTGGCGTCCGGCAGAATTTAGAAGCGAAAGTTTTACGTGCCCAACATGCCTGGACACGGTTTGTTGTTACACATAAGAGAAAGAGAGTGAGGACTGAATGTGAAGTTGAAGTGGTGCGAATAGTATTTTTTATTCTCATTTTCCCCATGGGTACTTACAAATTGGGTATCAAAATTCAAAATTGGGTATTTCATATTTGTTGTGGATCTGAGCATCAGCACTGTCTACTTGACATGCTCGCAAACAGCTGATACCTCATCCGAAATCGTTCCCGTGGCGACCCAAATCAGTGCTTCTCCAACCTCCTCTAAACTAATCTCATCTTTTTTTTGGAGGAGCCACTAGAGCAGACCCATGGTCTCCGCGTTGGTCGTTGAGAGTAAATATGTCTCCAGCTAGATATGTTATGTCTCTGAGATCCTCAGGCCGTCTACGAATAAGAAAAGTCTGTCCCGACCGAGGATCGAACCCGCGGGATGTTTTTGCAGTCAGCTGTTGAGAACAGTAGATGATCTCCTGAGAGCCTCCTGAAATTGAATGAATTCCATGAAGATGGCGCCACCAGCCACTGGTAGGTGGCGCTGTAATCGGAACGTCAAAGCCGAGTTTTATTCAAATAAATACCTACTAACTATTCTTTGTTCGATTTTGTTGTTGTTGTGTAAATACCACTTTCATACCATCATTTGTTAATCAAACACTATTTATGCACGGGAAGTCGGTAAGTATCAACCTCACCCAGCATTTTCCTTGGTTGGTACCGATATAGCGCCTGCGACCCACACCATACAACCTCTACCGAAGGAGCAGTGTTTCGGTTTAACGCCAGATGGCGTTCGGCATTGTCATCCCGCGCGCGATATGTCTTTTGTTATTTCTCGCCGTTTATTTTGCTTATCATGCCTCGCGACGGTTCATACATATGTGTCGTATCACTCTGCTCATGCGTCACGCGTCATTTTCTTCATTGCTCATCACTCGTCATTGTTATCACTTTTTGTCCGTTGTGAATACATTGGTTTTGTTTGCCGTTTTATCATGTGTGTTTTTCGTAAAATATACAATATCTTACTTCTACCAACATCGTACTTGGCACGCGCCATTTACACCGTTGTTTTGACTATTCTGGTACAGGCAGCCGTATATCTCAGTGGTAGAGCGCTCAATTCACATGTGAAGTGTCCCCGGATCAAACTCGGCCGGCGCTGTTAATTTTTTTCTCTCTCAAGTGTTCTGTTGAAAGTCTACTATTATCTACGATAAGACCTCGGCGCGGTCTCGCTCAAGACAAACGAACAGACCAATGCATTATCTTTTAATATACCTTGAGAATAATATATGGTCTAAGGAACAAAACTAATAATTTCCTCCGGATACCATTTTCGCTCTAAAACTGTTTCCAAAAGAGCGGCTCTTTGCAAAGACTTCCTAGTGGTCTCTGAGAACGCTCATGCATGGTCTCTGAGGAAACCATTAGAGTGTTCTGCTGAAAGTGCATTGTCTCCGAAAAGGCTAACACAAATATTCGGTTTCGCTCGAGACAAGTGGTAACTTAAAATGGTCGCAAAAAGGGCGTCTCTTTGGAGAGACGTGCGTGCCACAGGCCTCGGAAACAGGTGGCCTTTCTGTTTCTGAGTGTAGCCACACTAGGAACGTAGTGTAAATGGCACACTAAAAAGGTAGTGTATCAAATTCCGTGTAAACTCTGTAAATATACTTATGTGGGGAAAACAAGACGGAAGCTAAGAACAAGATTTATGGAGCACTTGGGCGATGCCAGGAATAAGAGGGAAGGTGCCGACTTAGGCGATCATATGTGTGTAGCACACCCCAACACACAGCCAAAGAATGACGACTTAAAGATCAAAATTATACACACCTGTAAGGATAAGGCTAACCTAAGGCTCATTGACTCAATTGAGATTAGAAATGCAAAGCCAGCTTTAACCCGCGCCCAACTGGGCCTCTGGATTGTCCACGCCCGACTTGGGGGGAGGGGTGAACCTCTCCCCCGTCTAACTCGGCTCCTATGGGACATATACCAAAGCCAATGACAACGTTCGAAAGCTCGTCATAAATCATTTTGAAACAATTTTAGTTTTTTGTTCTCGCTCAGGTTGAAATTGAGGTCACCAGAGGTCATCAAAGGTCATTTTTTCTTCTTCAGTTTTAGGACTTCGTCCAAAAAGAAATCCCAAATATCTCGGGAACTATGCTAGCTAGAAACAAATAGAGAAAAGCATTCGACAGCCATTGCAATTTGAAATCGTTGGTATTCCTCAACTTTGACCTCAGGTCAACAGTTTAGGCTCCAGAGGTCATAAAAGTCAAAAATGTTGATTGTTGGCAAAATTGTTTTCCCTAATAACTTAGTACTTAATACATATAACGCAATACAGTGTACGCAATCGTGTTTGTCTCATCAAAACGCTTCAAATGATATACATGGTGATCTTGTTACGTCAACTTCAAAATTTGACCTCAGGTCAAGGTGAAGTGGTGACACACGTAGGTCATGTTGCATATTGGGAGACGTGTCTCGACGAGACAAACACATTGGTACCGTTTTCACTTATCTATCTTCATTATGTCTGGAGTTATTGACACAAAAGTGATGGTGACTTCGGATGACCTCAAATGACCCCTTAGTGAACCCCACTGAACACTGAACACTGAACCCCACTGAACAAAATTTGCACTTGGATCATCAAGAATTTCCTATTATAACATTATCCAGAAGGAATTATACTGATATCATGCCTATCCTCGAAATAGGAAGCCTTTTAATATTTCCCCATTGACTTATAATGGGGACGTCACGAAATTGACCTGACCTTTGGTCACCGATATACAAATTTCGAGATAAACATTTTGTAGACACTGATGGCCTCATGCAATCCTTAAAGTTTCATATCGATCCCTGACAAAAAAAACTGTGATCATGGCACGACCGCAAACTTTTTGGAGGTGGGGTCACTTGACCTGACCTGGTGACCTGGCCTGACCTGACACGAATCTCACACTTAAAGGGAATAGATCACCTTGAAAGTTGTCTTGAAGTTCAACCATACGGTGCATATTGAGCTCAAAACTACGAATATGAATTTGGTTTGGGCAACTGATGGATATATGTGGAGAACGAAGTAAGTTTCTCTTTGTATTTTACGAGAAATCGTAGATAGCAGCTGGCGTTCTGGCTCCGCCCCGCTCCGCCTGACGCCAAGTACAGTCTCTGACAAGGGGCCGCCGCACCGACCGGGCGGCTGAGCGGGCGGCCGCCCGCGCGGCAGGTAATTTATTCACCACAACCCATTTTTAGATCTGCTCTACAAATCTGCTATCTTTGTCCAAAACCCCATGTTAAAGGTGAACTATTCCCTTTAAAGAAAAGTTGTGAAAAAGATCAATGGTAAGGTATGCAAAATTTGGCGGCGCAACACGCCGCCATGTTTTCGTAATCTGGGAAAAAACGCAGGGGGGGGGGGGTTCAACCCCCGCCCCCTTCTCAGTCGGGCGCGAGTTAAACAAGACTACTTCGTAGGGGCGTCATGGCTTACTTTATTCAATCTTCGTACAAGAATACTTCGTACAAGAATACTTCGTCATGGCGCTTACTTCTGTAGCGGGGTACATCTTCTCAGCATGTTCCAATGCACCGGGCCTGACTCCTCTGACAAAACATTCCGAGCCGGCCGGCGCCAGACGCCCCTCTCCTCGCATCCAACCCAGACATGCAAAAACTCGGGTCCGAAGCCCGAGACTGCAAGTCTAGTAACTACAGTCATCACAGCCATCGCCAGAACAGCTGAGTAAGCGAGACGACGGCGGGGAGCAACGCCAGCCGGGTGTACGCCTCTCAGGTACACCCATTACGGTACCAGTCCCATTTGCGTACCGGCCCCAATACCGTCCCTACCGGCGCTGCCACATCACCCCGCCCCTCCCCTCTATGTCCTATGAGTCAGCACAGCCAGGGCGGCCGCCCAAAGGCAGAGGGACAGCTGTGTAGAACTGTAGCACGCCAACAAAGAGACGGGTTTGAAGTAAGGGAAGAATCGTTGTTGAGAAGAAATGCGGATGATAAACCGACACTATTGATGCGAAGTGATAGAAAATCGCAGTCAATTATTACGGAACAAATGACGTGTACGATATACGCGGAGTAAGACGTAAAATCAGAAGTATTGTCTAAAAAGAAGAATTGATATTATCACAGGGGCGAAGAGCTAATTGCAAGTAAGGATAAAATTAGAAATACGATCAACGCCGGCATATATATATATATATATATATATATATATATATATATATATATATATATATATATATATATATATATATATATATATATTTAACGATTGTTAATGCAGCACTACAAATTACTGAACTTGAACGTAGCTCCAAGCAATGATACAAAATTAAGCATGTCAAGAGTTTCGTTAAACTGAAGAAGGCGAACATTTCATGCTGGAAAAATAAAGGGATGAAAAGAAAGTCATCTAAAAACGATACTACGACGTAATAATTGGAATGCAATGACTGAAAGGACTACCTGATTGATTATTGAAGAATACCATTTTATCAGCAAGATGCATTATCAAGAAACCAAAATTATCTGGTTATATAAAGATGCCGTAGTCCTCTTATCAAACTTATATAAAGATATTTGCACCAGACACCAGACACATGGCAGTAACAAAGCAAAGGGCGTGGCCATAGGTAGCAAGCAAACAAGAAAGTGGAAGAAATATGCACTACTTGAAGCAATTATATTATGAACAAAATTAAGTAAGAAAGGTCATTAAGAAGTTTGAAGAAGCTCTATACACTAGAAATGCAAAATTGTCGACGGCAAGAATCGGCCAATCAGAAGACGGGGGTGTGCCACACCCAGAGCAAGACACCGCCGGGTCGGAGTATAAAAAGAGGCAACGTCGCACAGAGAGGGGAAGGGGAGCGGACAGCAGCGGACAGCAGCGGAGGCAGTCGACAACGGGACCCCAGCACGCGCGCTGCCCGCGGCGCGGCGGCGGCAGCCGTCCGCCGTGGCAGGGCTGACAGCCGCAGAGAGAGGAAGACGGCAAGAACTGAGCCGACGGCGGCAGATCACAGTAAGTCACGAAGCTGCTCATCCTCTCCGATCCTACCCGAAATTCTGCCCAGGTCCGGTGACTTCAAAATTTAAACAATAAGAGACTAAGTGGGATATTTTACGTAATTTGGGTCATCTGTCCAGGCTCGCTACTTTTTACCTAGGAAGGCAGGAAAAATGTATGTGTAGCCGATGCTGTACTAGAGGTGTGATGCCAGGCGACCGTAGTACTTTGGAATCCAGCACGCTGCGTTGCAGGTCATGGCGTAAGCCCTAGCGCATTGGCGCATGTAAATACGAGCGGTTTTAGTTAGTATTTTAAACTAGAGATTGAGCGAGTCAATTATTCGGTTCTGTGCTGGTTTTGGTGATATTAGGCGGAGATTCAAATGAATCATTGGTTGAACATGTAAATTGATTGGGACGTACCAAAAACGATTATTTACTGCGCTACCGTTTGTTTAGTTGCTGAGTTAAAATAAACATTGTAAATTTGTGTAACATTTTACGGGGGAAAGGAGACATGATGGAGTCGAGAGGGTCGTTGAAGGAAGGAAATGTACACAGCGATGCGGTTCCCCGACAGCATGAGGTAAGGCAAGAATTAAGCCAGTATAGCCGCAGATAAGTAGGATATGTTTCGATTGTTGTTTGAATGGTTCGATTAATTCGTTCTCGTCTTGCTCGCAATACTTAGCCAGAAGCCCGAGCTTAATGATTAAGTACGTTTCCGCTTCAGTAAATTTAACGTTATGTTGTGGACGATTTCAAATCACGGAATGGTAACTTTCGCTGAACGGTTAAAACGCCAGGTAACCCAACTACCAGACAAAGTATTAGTGAGGTTGGGTAGAGACTCGTCATTCTAGCTTGGCAGGTAAGGATAACAAATGTAAGGACCATATCACTGAGACGGCATCGATTGGTTATAAAGTATCGGTTCATTCTGTCGCTTAGAGGTGTGCTCTATGTTGAGCGGGACAACACAAATCGGAGACTGGTAAGTTACCGCCAGGGGATTGTCTGTCTAAGATTACATATGTATAATCGGCGATGCGCTATTAGCTATTGGTCCAGCATCGCTTCCTACCGACGATTGTTTAAGGACGGTGTATGATAAATGCGATTCCTTAGCCGTCAATGCGACCTCGTTTCTGTCGCTGATAAACTCGTGCCGCTGATCCGGAGTGGTTAACGTTAAATCCCTGTCTATATTACCTTCTTTGGAATTATCGATCAAACCATAACTAGTTCAGCCCGTAAAAGGTTCTAAGGGCACAGCAACCTGCAACAGACGTATACTTGCGAGTCAGTGGATGATAAGTGTAACAGTCAAATTAACTTTCTTAATATTGTGAGTCTCCTAACCGTCTGTTAAAAATACACCTTCAGCCAGCAGCTCGCGATTTACGACATTACAGCCGACGCCTTTCCTTTGTTAACGTCATGGTACAACTGTAATGTTAGATGTCCTGTATATTGACAGTCCAAATGGTAACTTAAGCCTTATTATTAGCCAACTATAAACAGCGTTAAATTATTTGAATCTATTCTGACGATGGTGCACTGCCGATTATATTGAAGTTGAAAAGTGATATTTAGGAGATTACTAGCTGATGCTTATTTAAATGTGTCATTTGTGATATATGCACGTTATCTCTGGTTGCGATTCTTTTTGGACAACGTTTCCCATGTAGGAAATAACATAAGGGTCATATAATTTACGTCCCCGATAGAGAACTGGTAAAGCGGTTAGTACTCAGTCATAGTTGGAGAAACGTCGCTGATATTGATTTCGTAATAGGATAGCTAGAAGGACATGGACAGGACAGGGAGGTGTCATTCCTGCAACAGTGGTCAGGACAGGCCAGGGAGGTGTGATCCCTGCAACAATGGGTCAGGACAGTGCTGGGAGGGTTGATCCCTGCAACAATGGGTCAGGACAGTGCTGGGAGGTACGATCCCTGCAACAGTGGGACAGGACAGGCCAGGGAGGTGTGATCCCTGCAACAATGGATCAGGACAGGCCAGGGAGGTGTGATCCCTGCAACATTGGGTCAGGACAGTGCTGGGAGGTTTGATCCCTGCAACAATGGGTCAGGACAGTGCTGGGAGGTTTGATCCCTGCAACAGTGGGACAGGACAGGACAGGGAGGTGTGATCCCTGCAACGGTGGGACAGGACAGGAAGGTGTGATCCCTGCAACAGTGGGTCAGGACAAGACAGGACAGGGAGGTGTGATCCCTGCAACAGTGGGACAGGACAGGACAGGGAGGTGTGATCCCTGCAACAGTGGGTCAGGACAGGACAGGACAGATATTAAATAGTATCGGAGCTTGGAGGAGAGGCATGACGGCTTGTGTGCCCGATCCTTGTATCGAAAATCTATCAGCGTGGCGAAACATGTGAATGAAAGTGCTCGTGGAAAATTATGCCCAGACCGAGTGATATCGGCTGGCCGCATATCACAGGGAGGTTACAATTAGTAAGTCCGAGACTGCGGGTGCCAAATGCCAGAGGATGATAGGTTGGCGCAGAAAAAGGAGGGCGAGGGAGGAAGGATAAGAGGGAGGAGGAGGCCGGACGTGCCTCAGAAGTCACTCTAGGTTAAACGGGAAGATCTCCTCTAGAGATTCCCGGGCGCCCGCAGTCGGTATATAGGCTACGACATCCGCGTAGCTCGCCGTCGATGCCGGTCGATGTTAACTTAGAAAGTTGGTCCGGCGGAGCCAGGTCGTGGCCCGGATGGAGGTCAGAGGTCCGGCGGAGCCCAAGTTAGGCCCGGATAGAGGACCCAGGTCCGGCGGAGCCCAGGTCGGAGGCCCGGACAGTAGGTATAGGGGCCTCTCCCGGACAGAGAGGATAAGACGAGCAGTAAAGCGTAGTCGCTGTTTCATATAAGTCCTATGGATAAACTAGCTCCCTTCTAAAGTAGGAACCGGACGGATTACGTTGAATACATATATTCTGGGCGGCCCACGCAGCAATGCTGTCGTTCAGCGGAGCGCTAGTAGGATTTCGTATTGACGAGGACATTTATCCTACCTGGGAGTCACTCATCCAGCTGGCATCCGGCACTACTGGGAGGGAATTTTTTGGGACGGACAAATAATTATGGGGCGAATGAAAGCGGAATGTCTGTAGCTGGGAAAGTGGCAGTGCGGATGATGACGGATAAATCTTAGGTTAAGGCCCAGTAGGAGTAGTCCGAACTTTGCCTGGACAGCCGTACGGATCATCACTCGAAGGAAAGCAAAACTTAGCGACGCTGGGCGTAAGACAAAGTGGGCGATTTTGGCTTTGGAGGTGAGCAGGGGTTCGAGGGGATGGGTAACTGGACGGATGACCTAACTTACGATCCGACTTACGATTGTAAAGAGATACCTAATCACGAAAGTTGGCAATGGTCACCAGGGCGTCACAACCGACGCTAATCCTACCCCTTTTCCCGTTGTACCGTCCTCACCCTCATGGGCGAGACACTGCCCCTCCCGTCCTCGAGCAGTGAAGTGGCATGTCGGTGAACCAGCCTATACGATGGACCAGGATGATCAGTCTCTCAAAATTTAAAAGCATCTACCACCATCAGATGTTTTGTACGCGGAAGGGGATCTTGCTACGCTACGCTATACCTACATCAAGACATCTGTCTCTACATCTACGCTATGCTACACCTACATCTCTACATCAGTTTCTACATCTCCCATCACTTCTAGCAGACCTACGAACCGGACAGGTCACTGCAGGTCGCTGCATGTCACTGCAGGTCACTGCAGGTCATGACAGGTCACTGCAGGTCACTGCAGAACACTGCAGGTCACTGCAGGTCACTGCAGGTCACTGCAGGTCACGGCAGGTCACCGAAGGTCGAGCTGACGAAGAGGACAAGAGGGATCAGCAGTTCCCAGTACAGCCAGAGGGAGCAGCAGCTTCCCATGACAGCTGGTGGAGTGGATGCACTCTTCGTCTCCCATTTCTCCTTTCTCTTTAAACCCCCGCTCTCCTTCTACCTTCTTCTCCATTCCCCTCTCCCTACAATGTATCCCCCCACTGCTATCCCACTCTACAACGTACCCCTCCCTCCACACGCCAGAGTGGAGCGGAACCCGGCCCAGCTCCTTGTTCCCTATCATACCCTCCCACTCTCTCTCTACCCCTATGACCCCTCTGTCATTCCCCAAAGCTACACTTCATTCACCCCGTCCCATACTCATCAACCACTTTCAGCACCTAAACATATTCGATACCCCGTGTTCTTAGTTAGGTTTTGCACTATTCTTAGGGTGGTTTCGAACCGTCTTTGGGGATTTCATTCTTAGTGTAGCTTTGAACCGCCTTTAGGTATTTCATTCTTAGTGTAGCTTTGAACCGTCTTTAGGGTGACATGATATTGAATCTGTGTATAATTGTGTATGTTTGTATTAACGTAATGTTTGTATTATGTATGTTTGTATTAGGTATGTTTGTATTCGGTATGTTTGTATTATGTATGTTTGTATTAATGTTAGACCCGTAACGGGTGACCCGTTAGACCCGTAACTTGTATATACATGTGTGTGTGTGTATGTGTATGTGTATGTGTATGTGCATATGCATGCTCGTAATGTCGTTATAGCCCGCAGATGTTTGGCTGCCGTATGTTCTTTAAAATTTAGGTTCCTTTGGAGTATTTGTCACGTTCTAATGCCATTTTCGCCCAGCTACTTCATCTGTCTTGGCTGTTTTCTGATGTTCATTTTGTTATTAACTGTTATCTGATCAAGTGCCGTGCACGAAATATTATTGAATCCTTACTTTATTCAATCTTTTTGTGCATTATCAATGAGCATCATGCTATTTATAATAATTGTTTATAATGCCTAAACCATCCTCTACAAATGTTTCCCATTCCCCCGCTGATATCGCCCTCTCCAGCTGTCACGCTGGAGCCGTGCCATTACTACTCGCTCGTCCCTTCCACACTAACACAATACTACAAACTATCAGCAGGAGAAACTGCTTCCGCCCTCTCCCCTGCCCCTCGCGCCCGAGTGGAGCGGGAGCGCGAGGACTGACTGAAGTCACTAGTGACTAGTTGGCCACATTCTGGGAACCAATAAGGGCGAATTCGCCACTAAACGTATCAGTAATACACCGTTACTGACAATGTCTGAGGATGGTGATGGTTAGAGACGCACTGCATCCAGCAGGGTGATAATTGTGTGTAGTTTGACTGGAAACTGGTCCTTAATGACGGGGACACCAGTTAACTTGTCAGCTCAGTTGCTAGTTAGCATTCTCTCGATGGTAAATAGCCCGAGCGTATCCTGATATAATAACCGTTTTCTAGAAGGAATATTGTGCGAAATAAAAAAAAAACTTTCTTGTAAAGTTTCGACGATCCATTCCTTATCCCGCCATTGACTGGGGGAGGGGGGGGGGGCGTTTAACCCTGATGAATTTTCGTAATAGCTCAAAAACCAATAGCGCTATCAACGTGAAACTTTGGGTACCTTCTTCTACATCGATTCGACGTCTTCTGTGAAAACATACAGCAATTTCGTTGAAACAATTTCGAGTTATATCGAAATTAGTGACGCCACTACACACGAGTTGTACACCAAAATCAGCTAAAATGTAACAGACCGTACAAATGCCATATTTGGAGCAAAATGCAACCCAAAAACGTCAAAAGATAGCAAATGAAACCGGCTACATGTTCATCTCGGAATTTGTAAAAATTTGTTTTTGACCCACACAAAATCAAAACAGAAAACGCTAGTGGCGCCATCTATACAACGCTAGTGGCGGCGGCCGTGCAACCTGGCTCAGTTGACCTGACCTGCTGACCGAGGGCGCCTCAGGCCGTCCAAGAGCCCCTCAGACCGACAGAGGGTCCCCTGATGCCGAACGGGTCCCCATAGGCTGACCGAGGGCCCCTCAGGTCGACCAACCCAGGGCCCCTCAGGACGCCCTAGGGCTCTCATAAGCCGGCCGAGGACCCCCTTAGGCCAACAGGGGCCCTGAGGTCGACCGGGGGCCATTTTAAGCCTAGTAAGGGTTCCCTCAGGCCGACTGAGGGCCCCTTAGACCAACCAGGGTCCCCCTAGGCCGACCGGACCCCCACAGGCCGATTGAGGGCTCCTCAATCCAACCAAGGGCCCATCAGGCCGAGAAAGGGCCCCTCTTATGCCGACCAGGCCCCCACAGTCCGACCAAGGGCCCATCAGGACGACTAAGGGCCCCTCAGGCCAACTGATGACCCTTCATGCTGTCAAACCTAGGGCCCCTCAGGCCGACCGAAGGAACCTCAGGCCGACAAACCTAGGGCTCCTCAGGACGACCTATTTATTTATTTATTTCACGTCATCAGGTATTTCCACACAATAGGGATATTTTAATACCTTCGTCATACATTGGTGTAGCACAACATTTGCGTCGCAAACAAGTGTAAAGAAGCTGCGTCAATAGATCAAGAAGCTTCAGTCAATATTTCTCTTACATGCCTTTTAAAAGTACACACACTAAGACGATGTAGATGATTGTCAATGGCATAGCGATTGTACAGTTTGGATCCACGGTATATGAAGGTGCGCTTTTCATGGTTGTTGCGGGGACGAGCAAGCGATAGGTGAGATGATTGTCGCGTTTGTCGCAAGCCTGATTGATGGTTAAATGACAGGCTTTGGCGCAGTTCGACCGGCAGGTTTAATGTTAAAATCTTGTGCATCATACATAAATCAAAATATTCTGCAAGTTTCGGAACAGTGAGCCAGCCTAACTCCTTTAGGACATCTGAAACATGATCGTATTTCCGGCGACCAGAGATGACTCGTGCAGAAAAGTTGAACACCTTTTGAAGTTCCTGAATAACACTTTTGCTAGTACTACCATATACTTGAGTACAATATCTAATGTGAGAGATCACAAGAGAATCCACTATACGGGGCAGGACAGAAGCTGGCATAACATGTTTTTCATGGAAGATTCCGATAAGAATACCAAAACATCGGTGTATGACATGTTTCATGTGCGGTTGCCACGACAGAGTTGAGTCCATAATCATACCTAAATTTTTAACACTTTCCGAGCACAACAGGTCCTCACCCATAAATATCACCTTCGGCATAATTCCTATCCGAGCAATCTGACGCCTGTCACCACATACCATCAGTTCTGTTTTAGCTGCATTAACCATCATCCCGTTTTGCAAAAAACAGTTGCTCAAAATGCCTAGAACGTGCTCCATGGCACTCTCCATGTCTCGTATTTGGTCACATTGTCCCGTAATAGCTAATAGTGTCATCTGCATATCGAATGAGAGTGACGCGGAAGCCACTAATAGAAGACGGGATGTAAGATGCAATGTCATTACTTAAGATGTTAAAGGAAATAGTTCACCTTCAACATTAGTTTTAAACTGAGATAGCAGTTTTGTAGCCCGTGTTGGGAAACCCCTATCTGCAAGTTTTCTTGACTGAAAAGACTCTCCAGCCGAATATATTTCAGTTTTTGGCGAAGGAATGCGGTGCTGGCGAAAGAATGTTGTACTGGTTCTAGCCCGGACAGAGGCTATACCATCAGCCAATTAGCTTGCAGCTGGTGCTAGCAAGCGAATCGCCGGCCGCCGGTTGGCACATCTCCAATGCGAGTCTATGTTTACGCGACTACTTTCGAATCTGATTGGCTGAACCATTTTTTACATTCGCGTGACGTCAGGACTCTGACTCAGAGAGTATGCATATAGTTTTGATAAACAATACAAATGTACGGCATTCTGTCCTGAATCGGCGCGATATAAGGCCATTTTTGACAATATAAAAATAAATTGTATTAAAAAATATAATCAAATCATGTTGGGTAAAAAATTTCCAAGGAGAACTATTTCCTTTAACCCTATTTGTAACAGGCTCCTATCTACCCCTATTTGTAACAGGGGGGGGGGGCGGATTCCGCCCCCCCGGAGATCTCGAGATCTACCCGTCCGATTTTCAAAAATGAAACGGTGTTTGGTTCCCCTCAACACAATCTACATTTCTATTTTTTTTTCTTCTTCTAATTCTAACATTTCTAACAGGGGGCAAACACTACCAATTTTAGTGGCATTTGTGATCCAACACAGCTGTCATGTTTATCAACCGATTTTAACACAACTAATGGGAATGGATAGAGATTGAATTGGAAATTGATATATGGCGGTGACTTTTGAAAATTCAAAAATCATAGGCGTGTGCAGGTCACTCAATATGGGGGTGAAGTAAATGCGTAATAAAACCATTTTTTGATGTTGTTTTTTTGATAAATGAAATGGTATGTTATTGTGGCATTAGACAAAACAGTTATTAATCATATTTTTTGCCATAGGCGGTACAAGGTTAGTGAAAAAGGGAGGTCAAATTGGGAAAAAATATTACCCGCAGGCAAGTTGCTACCCAGCACTATAAATAAGTTACTGATCGTAGATAGTTCCTTTTTACATGTTGTACTTCATCATAGGCGTATCCAGGATCCAAACTGGGGAGGCGCAAGACCTTTTGATAAGTATATTATCCGCTATTATGATACTAAATAGTCAACAGTGACTATTTCACTTACAACTTCAATTCACATTGCTTACCCCCCCCCTCCCCTTTTACCCTACCTGGACTCACCTATTATCTTATAATCGTTTGTAGAGTACCCTGTGATGCGTTTTTCATCCGAAAACTGCAGTATGTTATGTCATTGTACGCCCATGCCTCTTGGTTTCCTTGCAATAATATGACCACCTTTTTCCATTCCTGAGCGCGCCTCTGCAACAAAATGACTTTATTCCCTTCTCTGGCCTCATATGTGCATATATCACTATACGCTAACCGTCTATTGTGCCGTTATCGCTGGCATATCGTCATCACCATGCCAGTCCCCCCCCCTTTCATGTCCCTTAACACGCCCCTGAAATTCTATATTTAATAAATTATGCAAATAATGGAAGCAGAAGCTATCTTTTACATCTTGATAGCTATAAATGCCCCTTACATCGCTCTATTGGCTTCCCGCCAAGCATTGAATACTTCCTAGAAACCCCCCTTTTCAAGCCGGTGTCAGGGGCTTGAAAAGGGGGGGTTTCTATTTAAGGGGGGTATTCAATGCTTTTATGAATGAATTTAGGTATGATTATGGACTCAACTCTGTCGTGGCAACCGCACCTGAAACATGTCATACACCGATGTTTTGGTATTCTTATCGGAATCCTCTATGCCGGAAAAGGGGGTATTCAATGCTTGGCGGGAAGCCAATAGAGCGATGTAAGGGGCATTTATAGCTATCAAGATTTAAAAGATAGCTTCTGCTTCCATTATTTGCATAATTTATTACATATAGAATGCAATTCTGCCATGCAATTTGTATGATATGTCATTAACATCAACTAATTTGAATATGTTGCAATCACCGTAAACCGATGTAACTCCTTCATACTTGAGGCAGTTAGGAAGAAGCCGTGAAGATCGCATTTCCGGATTATCGCCAAATGTCGCCGCCTAACCGACCCAAAACCGTGCCCTGGAACCGCCTCTGTTCAGGTTAAGAACTCAAAATTTTGACTCCATATGTGAAAATCTGTTTTGGGAAAAGTCGAAAAATGTCATGGACCTACTTCCAGTCGTTCTGGAGATATCTGCGAAAAACATGAGAGGGGGGGGGGGGCGGAATCCGCCCCCTGTTACAAATAGGGTCAATAGTTTCGTCTGTCATGGTCAGGAGCGCTGTAGACGTGGAATGGTTTGAAAGGAAACAATGCTGATCATTACTAAATAAACAATTATCCTTCATATATTTTGTGAGTTGAACGTGGACGATTTTCTCAACGATTTTGCAAATTAAACTTACAATTTTGATGGGTCTGAAATTCGCCGGATCCGAAGGGTCGTTCCTTCTATACCGCGGGAGGACTTCCGCCCTCTTCCAGCTTTCTGGCACGGTTTCCGTAACGATACTGGTATGTATTATTAGGCGCATCTTGCTGAAATTTTCGGTAGCTGAGTTTACAACAATTATACGTATGCAGTGAAAATTTTATTAAATTAGTTAATTATTTTGGGAGATAATCATGTTTTGATGACGTCATGTTGGTAAAAAACGGGAAATATTTTAAAAATCGTAGAAAACTGAGTTTTATAGCAAATTGCAAAATTCACCAAAGATACAAAATGGCATTCCCTTTAAAATGGCAATCTCGGATTTTCAAAATTTAGGGTTTTTGACCCCTAAAATATAAAAAAAACTGACTGTTTTGGAAAAATCCCCACAAAATCAAAATTTTCAAAAATGTTAGAAAAACCGGAATATGTGTGAGAGAACTGAGTATGGAAAATACCCATACCAAATTTCAAAGCAATATCTTCATTTTCGACTGAGTGATGACTCCCAAGTGTAAGAAACTGATGACGTCGTTTTTAAAAATAACTTTTTTTGACTTTTTTGACAAGATACGAACAAATAATTACCTTTTCTGTATTTCTGAGCCAAAACTGGTCTAGGAACATGCCTTTTAGTTACATTTATCAATTTCTAATTTTGAGGTTTTCTGAAGAACAAAATCGCTGTTCTGGACGTGGTAAATCCGAGGTCATTCACTTGACCTGGAAGGTCACCAGTTGACCTGAAACCTAAAAATCGCATACTGTTAGATTCCTCTCATGACAGGCAACATGCTGGTTCTTACTGCATTGCTCTAAGCTGCTTGATTTGGAAGTTAACAGGGGGGGGGGCTGTCAGGCCCCCCGTAGGGCGAAGGTGAAAAAAGCTCCCGTAGGGCGAGGGTTAAGCCTAACAATGGCTCCATCAGGCCGACTGAGGTCCCCTCAGGCCAATCAAGGCCGCAAGGGCGTATACAAGGGGATACCCTGGACACCCGCGGATACCCCCTTGGGCTGAGGGGCCCACCTTGTCTTTTGTTTAAGGGGCCTTCGGCTGGCCAGACGGGCTCTCGGTCGGTCTGAGGGCGTCCTCGGTCGGCTTGACGGGGCCCTTGATTGGTCTGACGGGCCCCCTGTCGGCCTGAGGGGCCCTCAGTCGGCCTGAGGGGGACGTCGGTCGTCATGAGGGCCGAGGGGGCCCTTGATCGACCTGAGGAGCCCTCTGTCGGTCTGAGAGGGCCCTCAGTCGGCCTGAAGGGGCCTTCAGTCGGCCTGAGGGGGCCGTCAGTCGGCATGAGGGCCGAGGGGCCCATGATCGGTCCGAGGGGGCCTCTGTTGGTCTGAGGGGAACTCTATCGGTCTGAGGGGCTCTCTGTCGGTCTGAGGGAGCTCTCTGTCGGTCTGAGGGGCCTCTGTCGGTCTGAGGGGCCCTCTGTCGGTCTGAGGGGGCCCTATGTTGGTCTGAGGGGCCCTCTGTCGGTCTGAGGGGCCCTCTGTCAGCATGAGGGGCCCTCTGTAGGCCTGCAGGCCCTATGTGAGCATGAGAGGCCCTCTGGTGGCCTGAGGAGTCCCCGGCCAGCTTGAGGGGGCCCCTTGCGACCCGCCGGGGCCATCTGTCAGCCTGAAGGGGCATCTTTGTCGGCCTGAGGGGGCCCTCGGCCAGCTTGAAGGGGCTCTTGATCAGTCTAAGGGGCCCTCTGTCGGTCTGAGGGACCCTCTGTCGACCTGATGGGGGACCTCAAGTGCGCTAAAAAAAAGTACAGTAAATCCTGCTTTCCTTTGATATTTTTACTTTTACGAATAACCGCCTCGTTCTTGAATTTCTCGAAATATTAAAAGTTCATTTTCTCCATTTACTTATAATGGAAGTTTACCAAATCGAATTGACCTTAGATCACCGATATTACAAATTCGAGATATACGATTTGTAGGTACTTATGGGCTATGGCCTAAATTAATCCTATGAGTTTCAAACCGCTCGGTCGATCACTTTGGCACGACCACATACTTTCAAAGAACTTGCTTGGAGGTGGGATCACTTAACGTGACTTGTTGACCTGACCTGATATGACTCTAGATAAAAAAATGGCACACAATTTGGGTGATGGTTCCCCAAAGAGCTACGCTAAGTTAGGCGGCGCTGCGTGACGACGCTTTCCAATATTTACGAAAACCTCAGGGGACGGATATCCGCCCCCAAGTCGGTGCGCGTGTTGATACTTCACATCATGGTGCCAACAGGGATCAGTTGCCGCATTTTTTTGGGGATCAGACTAAGAACTTATCAGTCAATCTACGCATAAGTTCTGCTCGACATGGGCCTGTCCGACGTTTTTTGTTGCGACTATTTAGGGGCCCGACAAAATATAGTGGCCCAAATCCGAGAATATACCATTTCGCGCCTTTTTTTGGGGGGGGGGGGGGTGGTTTTGATCGGGGGGGGGGGCTCCTCGGGATGCTGTGCCCTCCCCCTTGATGAAGGTCTGTCTGCGCCCCTGGATCTGACCTTAGGTCACCGATATTATAAATTCAAGATAAACGAATTGTAGGTACTTATGGCCTAATTAAGTCCTGTGACTTTGAAACCGCTCGGTCAATCACTGTGGCTTTGGCACGACTTTCAAAAACTTGCTTGGAAGTGGGGTCACTTAACTGTCAAAAACTTCCTTGGAGGTGGGGTCACTTAACATGACCTGTTGACCTGACCTGAGATGACTCGAGATACAAAATTACACACAATGTGGATATTTGATGCCCAAAGAGCTATGCTAAGTTTGGTGGCGCTACACACCGCCGTTTTTCCAATATCTACGAAAACCCCAGGTGGGCGGATATCCGCACAGTACGTCGGTGCGCGTGTTAATACTTCATATGGTGCCAAGAGAGTCAGTTGCCGCACATTATTTTGTATCAGACTACGTACTTATCAGTAAATCTACCCATGGGGTCTGTTCAACATACATGGGTCTGTCCGACGTTTTTTTTGCGATAATTTAGGACCTCTGCAAAATATAGAGGCCTAAATCCGAGGAGATACCATTTCGTTTTTTTTTTTGGGGGGGGGGGGGCCCTTTGGTCGAGGGGCCCTCTGGGGATGCCGTGCCCCCCTCCCCCTTGCCGAAAGTCTGGCTGCGCTCCTGGGGGGAACGCAGCGAAAAGCCTATGATTACGAAACAAGGCAAGGAGATAGCGCTTACTTTAGTTAAATCCGGATATTTCTATTCACTACGAATGCCTAATATCATTCCCACGGCACAAACACGGTGGACTGCAGAGGGCGTTGATTTTGATAACTGGCAACCGGTTTATGAAAGAGCCTTCAAAACGACCGCGTCGACCAAGCTTCAGAGCCTACAATTTATAATAATTCACAGATACTTTCCCACCAGGAGGTTTCTATATAATTAACGACTTTTTTGTGATAATTGTGGACAGGTCGATACGTTGGAACATTCTTTCTTTAAATGTGCGGAGGTACATGCATTTTGGCTAGAATTAGCTGAGAAAATAAACGCAAAGGGCATTGCATTGCGATTTACACGCTATGACTTGTTATTTGGATCTGGCAGGTTTCCTAACATTGTTAACCTAATTGTGTTGGTCGCGAAACAATTCATAGTCAATCGAAACTATGGCAACGGATGTAAAGGATTGTCGGTATTTCGCGCAGCATTGTTGAAAATGTTCAATATGGAAAAAGTTATTGCGATTAAAAACGAAGCAATAGAGAAATTCAGACTTCGATGGACATCATTCATTATTGAAGGTGATGTATTTCGTTTGTAAATAAATCAATAAAAACTTTCAGAAGCGTATTGCTCCGTAGAGCTATATAACTTGCCGTGCGTGTGCTCTCGGTTGTGAAGGGGTCGAAGCCCTGCGTCGGCGGCCCGATGTTCCGTGCTGACGTCGGCTGTTTCGGTGTACGGACGCCGTGCAGTGTGATTGTTTCAATACTCGCCTGTGTCTGTGGGTGTGGGTGTGGCCGGCCGGCGGGGTGGCTGGGCCGTGCTGTAGGCCCCCGCCCTTCCCCCACCCGGGCTAACCCGAGACCGACCCTCAGCATGTGCTGCAGGCCTGGTCGGCCGGCCGGGCGTGCGGGGCGCCGGCCCTGCTGGTCGACGGCTCGCACGCCCGGCCGGTGGCGAGGGGGCGCCGTTTCGCGAACGGGAGCCGCTGAAAAAAACGCGAGGCGGCGTGGGCGGGGGTTGCCGATGCCGATGAATTATGAAATGAAGAAGAAAAAGAATGTTTGTCTGTAATCGACAAATGTAACTGCTAATAATATTATTACAAAAAAAGAGTTTGGAGATCTATAAATTCCTCCAAGTATTACATTTTTTGCAACATTTTTCTCCTTCAGCTCTACTTTAACGAATTATTTGTATGATTATCATTGTTTATAGCTGCTAAGTCATTTCTCAGTTTAGCATTAAATTTATTGTTCACATACGTAGCATTCCTCCTTCTTCACTTACATCTCTGCAAGAGGCAAAACGATTATAACCATCTATGTTGAAATACTGAAGCATCTCTATTTCTGACACACATATTACAGACCACTCAACACCAGAGCTGCCTTGGAAGGTTAGGAAATTGTCTATTTTGCTTTTCAATGACCTAGCATTTAAGTGTACATTATAGAGAATCTTTCTTGTAAGTGAAAGCCTTCTGATATTGAGTTATACTTACAGTTTTGATGAATTTCCTGAATGTCAGTAACTATGTCCCCAGAGTAAAAGTCTATATCTGGTGTAAGTCCTCATAAGTCAGTCATAAGTCAACAAGTAGTGGTTCGTTATCATCTGGACCAAATGTTGCCACTTCAGCATCAATGAACATATACATATTCCTGTTTGAAATAGGATATAGGAGCACATGCGTAACTTTATATATAAAGGGGGTTGTAGCTGCAACCCCAACCTTGTCAAGTGCAACCCCAATGTGTTCAAGTGCAACCCTAAGCAAAAACACTCGAAACATGAAGAAATCAGCCAAAAATGAACAATCTTATTTAGATGAACCTGTGTAAAATGAAAAATATACCAGACATGGGTTTTAAAAGGGTGCTGGGTGATTATTGTATGGTTAATGTATGTACTCAAGGAACAAGGACATGTCTTCAATGAAATCATAATGAACATCACAAAAATACTCACATCCATAAGTCATAGCACTACTATTTTAAGTAAAATGATGTCATATTTCTGAATAAAATACGGGCATTTCTGAATAATATATCAATTATCAGTTCTCACTGATTAAACTTCACATTTTAACTGAAGCTGAAAATTGAAACCTAAGGTTTGATTAGACTAGCATCCCAAATCTTCTATTCCATAATATACGTAGCTAGATGGGCATTTGGCAAGTTAATTCAAGCATCTAGGTCAATATTCATGCACAGCAAAAGACAACAACATTGCACAATCACACACAAGTTTTGGTAAACAATTTAGGATGAAGGAAAAATCAAAACACAACAGCTTGTTTGGAAACATTGCGGCAAAATATTGTAACAATTGCGCAATGTTTGTCTTTTTTCAGGTAAACAGAGTAAAATAAATCATGTTTTTCTTCATTTAAAAATACAAAAAAAAAATAGAATGAAACAAAAATTATATATAAGTGCCAATTAAATATATATTTTTTTTTTCTCCGAAAAAGTAACAAATTGGCTCAGGCAATGAGTATTTTTTTTACTCCTGATAAATCAGCCGGTGATGCAAAACTGCGCAGAGAAGTTGAATGACGCACAAGCACATAATGATAAAAAAAAACATCTTGTTTGTTTGCGGAATCAAATTGAGATCGATCCAAGGCCGTAGGATCGATCGGATCGGATCTGATCGATCACCATCGTGGCTGGTTAACCATGGAGGAAGTGTGACGTGCAGTGAATGTGCCCGAGCGCATAATCTGGGCCTCCTTTCGGGCGAAAAACGTGTGGACCAGGCCTTCATCTCCCGCGGATTCAAGACGTGGGCCAAGGTGCCAGCCAGTTTTAAGTACCATGAGGAGTCTGGCTCCCACTACACGTCCCTCGCTCGTCTGAAGACCGCTGACAGGCCTAACCCGACTCAGATGCAGTTGGCGACTGGCAAGGCCAAGACTGTGAAGGAGGCGAGGGTGGCTCTGAGTGCCATCTTCGATGCCATCGAGTACCTGGCCCATCAGGCTCTGCCTCTCCGCAGCCGGGACGAGAGCTGCGGAAATTTTCAAGTCCTCCTGTGGACCATGGCCAAAACCAATGCAGAGCTCCACAACTGGCTGAAGAAGGACCAGCAAACTTTCACGAGTCCTCAGGTCCAAAACGAAATTTTGGAGCTGATGGCCAAAAAGGTGCTGAGTGATGTGGCCGCAGAAATCGGTGAAGCTGACTACTTCGCAGTGATAGTGGACGAATCCACTGACGCGTCACGCCAGGAGCAGGTGTCGCTGTGCGCGCGTTTTGTAGACAAAACTGCGAGCCACAGGAGCTGTTTCTGGGGTTCTACGCCACCGACGAAACCAGCGCACAGACCCTGGCTACCATCATACTCGATGCACTGCAGCGTCTGAACCTGTCAGCGGACAAGCTACGGGGCCAGTGCTACGACGGGGCCTCGAACATGGCAGGGCGAGTCGGCGGCGTACAGGCGCTGCTGAAAAGGAGGCAGCCCATGGCCGTGTTTGTGCACTGCGCGTCCCACCGACTCAACCTGGCCACGCTGACGGCGGTCACCCCGAAGCTGAAGAGCGCTCTGGGTGAGGCTTCCGGGGTGATTGAGTTCATCCGTAGCTCGCCGAAGCGCCTGGCCATCTTCGACAAGGAGCAGGACGACAGTAGCGCAGGGTTGCGCTCCTTCTGCCGTACCCGGTGGACCTGTAATGAGCGCAGTCTACAGTCTCTGGTCACAAACTGGACTGCCGTGCTGGCCACGCTGACCACCATCGAGGAGGACCCGGCCACGCCGACCGAGCCAACCGCCAAAGCCCGTGGCTACAGGCGTGCGATGGAAGAGTTTGAATTCTTCTTCCTGGTGCGGCTCGGTCTGCGGGTGTATCAGCTGGTGACACCCACCATCACCGCCGTTCAGGCCAAGGAGCTGTCCATAGCCGAGGTGCTGGGGAAGGTCACTCTCCTGAAGACGGCAGCGCTGGCCCAAAGTGCGAACGCGCCTTTCAGCCAGTTCTGGCGCAGCTGCGTGACGGATGCGGAGGAGCTGGGGCTGGAGGAGCCGCGTCTCAAGCGGAAGACCAAGAAGCCGGCCAGGCTGCGAGATGCCGAAAACGAGGTTGCCGCTCAGCCGGAGACGCCGGAAGAAGCTTTCCGGGTTCACTACATCGCGGCCATGGACGGTCTGGCCTCGTCTATCGAGCGCCGTTTCTCCAGTGGCGACGACACGGTCCTGCGGGGAGTGGAGGCGGCTCTGGCGGGAGACGAGGAGGAGGGCCGACGAGCCGCCGTCTTCTACGGCCTGGATGAGGAGCGGGTGGTGCTGCACCTTCGCTTCATGCACGACATGGGGAGAAAACCAGCCACGCTCTACCAAGCTGCGAAGATGCTGCCGGAGCTGCAGGATCTGGTCCCGGAGGCTGCCAGACTGCTGCGACTGGCACTCACCGCGCCAGCCACCAGCTGCACGGCTGAGAGGTCGTTTAGCCTGATGAAGAGGCTGAAGACGACACTGCGCACCTCCACCGGCCAGGCCCGGTTCAATCATCTGGCCATCTGCGCTACATACGGACGCGAACTGCGGGCGCTTAATCGGGACGCGCTGATGCGCCAGTTCATCAGTCGAAGCACCCAACGTAAAAACGCGTTCGGCGTATGAGCACTGAGCATGTCGTCTGTCGAGCCAGTGTGTGTCGACTGTTGAGTCGTTGTGAGTGTTTGACACTGTCGAGTCACCGAGTGTGAACTAGCTCAGGAATATTAGTTTCACGTTTATAGTACAACCAAATATAAAGTAATTATTTGGCTAATTCGTATATTTTTTTTGTTTATTGGGGCTTTCTGGCGCGTCGACTCCGATTCGTATACTTAATTTGACGAAATATTATCAGAACGTTTACAGGCTCCCCTATCATTTACATATAAGCAAATTCGGTGAATCATATAAGCAAATTCGCCTTTTAAGAAGAAAAACATGGGTATTTGGGCTGGCTTCCTAGTGCAACCCCAATGAAATTGAAAAAGTTACACCCTTGTATAGGAGTAATTATAGATATACACAAATGCACACAAAACATTGCACAGAAATGTATGATATGAACAGGTATCTGGGTAAGGGATGTCACCCATATTGATCTGAAACTCAAGGATATACCTATCTTTCAAGAACAACAAATTAACTATCAAAAGACATACATCCGGGATGCCAAGGAAAAACTCCTCTCTTCTATACTATTTATACAACAAATGAAACTAGCCTGTTCAACTCACCTGTTAGGGTTCCCTGCCTCATTAGGCATGCAAGGATGGCATTCACAGGGAGTGGAAGGAACCCATGCACACAAGACGCACCGGTCACCAGGGCAGCAGATTGTTAAATTGGGATATTTTCGGCCCCAGAGCAAGTTCTTGTAGGGAATATTTTGGCGCCCACTATTGTTCTGTTCGCCGTTCCTTCAGTCACCACTGACACAGAAGCGCTCCACTCTTGTGTGTATTTAAACTCAATGGTAACTGCAAAAAACTTAAACTTAAAGTACTTGCCACTTGGCACACATCCAGCCACCCTTGGCACACAGCCAGCGCACCTCCGCGCTACAGTCCGACGCACGACTCGACTCCAACTCGACTGACTGCCGGCCGACCTCGCCGCGACCTTGACACAGTCTTGACATACGGAAGCCCCATTAACTATAGCTTACAACGCTACCGCCAGGGGAGAGCGAGCGCCGCTACGGTTAACATGTAACATTTCCCGTACGGCTTTTAACATAACTGAACTGAATAACTAACCACTACATTCCTCCTCCCTTGAAAGCATTTCCCTCCGGCTCACGCGAGACAGATATCTTCACAGTCTCTAAGTTATAACAAATCTGTCAGGCTCCTTACGCACACGTTTCGAACGTCTCACAGCGCCACCAGGATTCAGATCACTCACGACATCAGCTACACCTGCATGGTCATCACTGACAACTAACTCACCCGCAGTCACGGCTGCCGGCCTCTCAGGCTGGTCAGCAGCAGCAGCCAACGTACTTGCCGGACGGTGTGCGGGAGTCGTCTCCTCAGCAGGCTGCCCTGCCGCTGATGCAGAACGACCAGCGTCCATGTCCGCTGCTGCGACCGCCTCCGCCGTCTCCGCCGTCGCTGCAGTCGGGCCGGCCTCCTGTGCCGTTGCCGGCTGCGTCGCCAGCAGCGCAGCCTGACCGGTCTCCTGACGTTGTCGGTGGTCCGACGCTGTCGTCAGCCTCTCACCGTGGACACGTGAGCCGTCATCCAGCCGGTAGCTGACAGGTCCCAGACGAGCTTCGACGCGTCTCGGCTCTGAGTACCACTGACGTCCTTTTCTTGGTCTCGGTACCAGTCGGCACCGAACTGAGTCACCGACTTCGAACTTCGGTGGTCTGGCACCCCGTTTGCTGTCAGCGTACTTCTTCTGGTACGCCTGTCGCCTCTGTACGCGGCTTCGTACTTGCTGGTTCTTCTCTTGTGTTGTCTCCAGTGCTCCCGCGTGCAGTTTTGTCCGTAGCTGCCTCCCATGTAGCAGCTCGGACGGGCTGACACCGGTAGTGGCGTGCGGCGTGCTCCGGTACTGTTGCAGGAACTTCTGCAGGTAGCGAGCTCTGTCCTCGCCGCTCCGGTCCGCCGCCTGGAGAGCCGCCTTCACAGTGCGGTTAGCGCGCTCCACCGCTCCCGACCCCGCCGGGTGATACGGTGTGACGCGAATGTGCCGCGTTCCCACGCTCCTCAGGTACACTCTGAAAGCGTCAGAAGTGAAGTGAGTGCCGTTGTCTGACACCAGTTCTCTCGGATATCCTTCCCGAGACGACAGCGTCTCCAGGAACTGGATGGCAGCCTCCGTGCTGGGCTCCGAGCAGAACCCCACCTCGACCCACTTGGAGTAGTAGTCGATCAGAACTACTGCGAAGCGGTGCTGCCGCGGCGCCTCCATTGGCCCGATAAAGTCGATCCCGACTTTATCCCACGCTGTCGCCGGCAGAGGCACAGGTTGCAGCGGCGTGCTGCGCGTCCTGGCTGTCTTGTCGAGCACGGAACACACTTCACAGCTCTTGACAGCATCTTCAACTTCACTGTCCATTCTTGGCCACCAGTAGAGGTCTCTGGCGCGCTGCTTTGACCTCACGATTCCCTGGTGTCCCTCATGAGCTAGCGCCACCATCCTCGGCCGCAGCTCAGTCGGCACCACCACCCGCTGGCCGCGAACCACCAGGTCACCCACCAGACTCAGCTCCTCTCGGCAGTTGAAGAACGGCTGCAGCTCCTCCGGACAGTCTCGGCGCCGACGTGGCCACCGCTGGGGGATCTGCAGCATCAGCTGCCTGAGCACCGGATCACGTCGTGTTGCCGTCAGCAGCTCGTCACGCTGCTCACTCTCGAGCTGAGCCGTCACCGCAGCCACAGCCACGACGTCATCTTCCAGTCCCTCTTCTACACCAACTGGAAGTCTCGACAGGCCATCAGCTGGGTTGTCACAGCCCTTCACATACTCCACAGTAAAGTCATACGCCATCAGACGTGACGCCCACCGAGCGATCCTGAGGCCCGCTCGGCCCACCCCAGGTGACGTCATCAGAGTTCTAAGAGCGGCGTGATCCACTCTGAGACAGAACGATTTACCCCACAGGTATTTTCTCCATTTCTCGACAGCCCATACACAAGCAAGAGCTTCCCGCTCCGTTACACTATAGCGTCTCTGGGCCGGCGTGAGGCTGCATGATGCGAAACTCACCACTCTCTCCCCCTGCGGATGAATCTGGGCGAGTACGGCGCCGATTCCCACGTCACTGGCGTCCGTGGTGACCAGTGTCGGCAGAGACGGGTCGTACATCGCCAGAGCGTGGCTCCTCAGGATGCTCTGCCGCGCCGCGTCCATCACTGCCTGCAGGTCAGGGGTCCACAGGTAGGGTGGCGCCCCCTTCCGCAGCAGCTGTCGCAGCGGCTCGACCAGAGTGCTGTAGCCAGGTACGAACTAGCTGTAGAAGCCGAACAGGCCCAGCATAGCCTGCAGCTCCTTCAGCCCAGCCGGTGGTGGCAGATCCCTCAGCGCCTGGACCCGGTCTGGGTTGACTGCCACCCCCTGCTTGGAGATGACGAAGCCCAGGAACTCCACTTCCTGCTGTCTCATCTTGCTCTTCTCCATGTTGAGAGTGATGTTGTGCTGCTTCATCCGCTCCATGGCCGCGGTGAGTCTGTGGTCGTGCTCACTGGTCGACTTGCCGAAGATGATCACATCATCTAAGTAGACCTGCACTCCGGGCAGACCGAACAGCACTCGCTCCATGACCTTCTGGAAGGCTTGCGGCAGGCTCTTCAGCCCATATGGGCACCTCTTGTACCGCATGAGACCTTGATGAGTGACGAACGTTGTCAGCGACCTCGAGTCAGGGTGGAGGTCCAGCTGGTGGTATGCTGACTTCAGATCGAAGCTGCTGAACAGAGTGGCTCCCTGCAGCTGCTCCAGGATGTCCTGCATGTCCGGAAGTGGATGTCCACTTGCTTCCACCGCCTTGTTGACCTCCCTGAGATCCACACAGAGTCGCAGAGCCCCATTCCTTCTTCTTGACACCACTATGGGTGAGATCCATGACGCTGAGTCAACTGGTTCGATGATGCCAGCCTGTTGCAGTTTCTCCAGATGCTCTCTCACCTCCTCCCTCACAGCGAAGGGTAGAGGCCGGAGACGTTGCTGCACAGGTGCTACGTCTGGCTTCACACGCACTCGATGTACAAAGCCACTGAGGCTTGGCAGCTCCTCAGGGCTCTGCTCCTGGACAGCACACACTGCCACACCATGTACCACTGACAACTTCAGTTTCTCCTGCAAGTCTCTTCCCATCAGAGGCACACTAGCATCCACCACGTACAGTGACACGTGAGAGCACTTGCCGTTCTGAGCCTGTACCATGACCTTCACCACTCCCTCCACTGGAAGTGGTGAGCCTCCATATGCCTCCAGGTGCACAGCTGTTGGCAGTAGAGGTAGGTGCTGGTACTGCTTCTTGTAGATGTGCAGTGGCAGAATGCTGACCGCAGAGCCAGTGTCAGCCAGCATCCTCAGTTGCTGGTTGTCCACTTTCACCTCTGTCCACAGGCTCCTCTGGTCAGTGGAGTTCACTGCCATCACTTCCACGGTTCTCACCTTCTTGGGCTTCTTCTGCTGCTTTGGAGGCTCCTTGCAGAACTGGGCATAGTGTCCGTTCTTGTTACAGCTGCGACACTTTCTCCAGCGAGCTGGGCAGCAGGAGTCAGCAGACCTGTGAGGCCCACCACAGTGGAAGCAACGTGTGGTTCCTCCCCCTGGCCGCTGAGTCGTCACAGCAGCGATCTCCAGTTTCTGAGATGCTGAAGCTGTTCTTCCTGCTGCTCCAACCACCATCCGCTGTCGTTCTGCAGTCATCTCTTGAGCTTCCGCAACATCAATGATCTTCATCACAGTTAGGGTAGTTTCTCTACAAAGACGCTCTCTGAGTTTGTCGTCTCTGCAACCCTCTACAAACTGTTCACACAGAAGCTGCTCTTGAAGGTCGCTAAAACCACACCTGGCACTCTTCTCCTGGAGTTCAGTGATGTACACTGCTGCAGACTGGTGCTCCTTTTGAACACATCGCCTGAACAGAACACGTTCAGTGTGTTGAAACCTTCTGTCAGGGAACAGTCTTTGGAGGACAGCAGCTGCTTCTTCAACACGATCCTCCTGCAGTGACATCACTTCACTGTCCTTGACCTCGTCCTTCGAGTCTGGGTCCGCCCCCGGCCGCACTGACGTCACATCTGTCACGCCCTGCGCCGGTTCCGCCGCAGCGAAATACAACCGCCGGGCCTCCTGGCCCACACAGTGCAATAGAAGTGCTTCTTTTCGCTCTTCACTCCAGGCGTCCCAACCACTCGCCACTGCGAATATTTTAAATTCGCGATACCACTGACACCATGGCATCTGAGGTCGTCCGGGCGCCATCAAAAATGGCGTCGGTGCCCTGAACCCGTCCATGGCGGCTGCCACGCGGTTCACTCGCTCGTCGCCACTTGTTCTGTTCGCCGTTCCTTCAGTCACCACTGACACAGAAGCGCTCCACTCTTGTGTGTATTTAAACTCAATGGTAACTACAAAAAACTTAAACTTAAAGTACTTGCCACTTGGCACACATCCAGCCACCCTTGGCACACAGCCAGCGCACCTCCGCGCTACAGTCCGACGCACGACTCGACTCCAACTCGACTGACTGCCGGCCGACCTCGCCGCGACCTTGACACAGTCTTGACATACGGAAGCCCCATTAACTATAGCTTACAACGCTACCGCCAGGGGAGAGCGAGCGCCGCTACGGTTAACATGTAACATTCCCCGTACGGCTTTTAACATAACTGAACTGAATAACTAAACACTACAACTATATACAGCGAGTTCGCACTGTTTAACACCCCTGGGCATTTATTTGTCTGTATATGGTCAATAAAAGCCATCAAATGCAATACAAAAAAGACGTCATGAGTTACTCATACTTATAGGAAGCCACAAGTCAGTCAAAAATAAAGCTACCTATTGCTTTGCAATTGTGTGCGGGTGTCGTAATCGTTCATACTTGGTTCTCCAATATATGTTCCGTTTTTGTAATATTTTTGAAAATATTTATTTTGTGGCAATTTTTCCAAGAAAAAATATTGATTTTATTTTGGGGGTAAGAAACTCCACATTTTGGACATTTCGCGATGTGGATGTATGGGAGAGCAGTGCACCAGAGTTCAAGAAACGTGTGGCTGTATATGTTATGGGGAGATAGTTGTGTTGTGTGTCTGTAAATGTTCTTGAATGTGATCATTTTAACTTTCGACTTCACCCGTCAGTGGGCGCAGAACCCGTTGGTGATTATACAAATAAACAAATAAACAAAAACTGCTTAACCAATTTCAATACAATTTCAAGAGAAGATGTATAATTATTGATGGTGCATAAGGTGTTGAAAGTTACACACCGATATCTATCATAGTTTTCAAGTTATTTAGAAAATCTGGGAAGGGGCAGATTCTGCCCCCCCCCCCGGCGGGGCGCCGGTTAAGCATCATTTGTGGTTCAAAAACGGGAGGACATCACTCATCATCTGCACTGGTTTGTTGGACATTCATAATAAGATGGACAGTAATAAACCTATCGAATGCTTGAATCTTTCCAGTGGCAGGATTGAGTCATTAATCACAAAATCCAAAATAATGACTGAAGTAAGCCCATGGGTTGTGACCGGCGAGCGATCACGGCAGGTATCGCAGGTGAATAACTCTTGATCTATCATCGTTACGGCCATGTGCTGCACTTCGGGCGACGCACAATGTCTTCAGGAATACTTTGAGGACCATGTCAAGCACCTAAACAGTAACAATTTGATAGAATAGGCATTTATCAGCCGGCGTGATCCCCCGCCACCACCGCAGCGCGTGCATTAGCTGACGGCGCGTCGTGTACGTTTTTAGTTCGCAGTTTCGCCGCAAGATGGCCACCACCCAAATGCGGTGTCGCAAGGATCAAAGGATGCCGCGGGGAGGGACCTATCCAGGTAGTCTCTTATCCATGTAAATACCAACCAAACCTGTAAGATTCACTGAAAGAACAATTATTAATAGTCGATCTAAAAAATATAAACTGAAAAAGCAACACAGGAACACAACTAACCTAAAAATGCATTTCAAATCACAAAACACGACCACCACCGTCACATTTCGCCGCACATCGAGTCAACAAAATATTGATTAAGGATGAATGCGTGAAGTGGAACAAAAGTATTTATTTAATGACGTCATATGTAAATTCTTGACAGAGAGGCAGCAAGCTTTATGCGTACCTCCGTACATTAACATGTTTTGTGGTTGTCAAAATAACATAATTGTTATTTGAAAATATTTTATGAGCATATTTAATCTAAACTTTTTGTTTTACAAACGCAATTACATCACTTAATCCTGATGCGCAGCACGGTCTCAGATCATTTCCACAAGTGCGCCAGAACCATGAGGCTCAGTTCAAAATCAACAATTAATCAGGCGTCTTGACTTTTGAATACAGTCTGGTGGCGCACGCGATTGTGGGGATGTAGTGAGAACAATATGAAAATGTTAAAATAGTAATATTTATGATGAAAGATCATGGTATGATATTCATAACATGTTAAAAAAGTAATAATAGGTAGGTAGGTACACTGGCCGTGGCGGAACCAGGGGGAAATTTGGGCAGGGGTGTAGTAAGTACTAAGTAGTAACCTATTCAGTTGGAGGGGGGGGGGGGGGGTGGATTCCCCAACTTGGACAACGAAGTGGACCAAATCCGAAGAGAAACCCGTATTTTTAGGGATTGTGATGGTACCTTGAGCGTTGTTACCCTTCTGAGCCCAAAACTTGGATTTGAGAGCCGCCGGTGAAAAGCACCCCCTGGCATTTTTACAATTCTTCGCCTCTGGCGTCAGACGCGCCACTTTCCCTATCCCTACTGCTACCAAAATGCTACCAAATAGAGGAAACACGAACGAGGAAAAATAAGATTGATTTATTTCGCAAGAAGTTATTTGTTCGCAGGCAGTACCCATTTTTCATCGCCAGTTTCAGCGGATTTTGAGGGAGGCTAATTTCTATTGCCGCCCCTGTCGAGCTTGGAATTGGGAGGTTTTTTTCCCCTGCCGCCCCCCCCCCCCGCTCCCTAGATCCACCAGTGAGTGCAGAGTGGTACTCGAGAGCTCTGTCTGTGAGCAGCTCGGTTCGGAACTTATGTTCAGCTATGGGGCTTAGTTATGTAGACTTATGGGATCAGTTCTATGAGTGGCGTAGGTACTATATGAGGGATGGGCTTCACGTATCGGATGAGGGGAAAGGGCTTTGGGCGATGCCTACAGAAGCGTCATTCAGGGAAACTAAGTAGGAGGGTTCGGGGACGCTAGTACCAGCTCATCACCAGGGCTAGTACCAGGGCATCAGCAAGTAGGCATTGGCAGAAGTTCATGTCAGAATAGGACAGTAGATCATAATTCCCTCAGAATTAGTAGAGCCAGCTCAAAATATAAGATCACATGTGTGATGCTGAATGCCCAAAGTATTAGGTCTAAATTTGATGAGTTTGAGTCAGAGTTCGCCACGAGCCGGGCTGCCCCTATATGGGCTATGGGCCGGGCCTGGGCCGGGCCTGGGCTGAGAATGTTGAAGTAATGCGCGCAAGCTCAGGTCAGAGCTTACAAATATGTTAACCAGCAGTTCACTTCCACAACAGCAACACACTGTTGCTGTGGCTGTTTTTTTATAGCATATTTGGTTCATTACTTCACATGTATTCTTCTTCATGTTTTGCCCTCCCCCCAAACGGTCGGACGTACAGTTATAAAAATTGCCTTTGCAGCAGTCAAAATCCAGCTATCCACAGTGAAAAACTTGCCCCCCCCAAACGGTCGGACGTACAGTTGTAAAAATTGTCTTTGCAGCAGTCAACATCCAGCTATCCACAGTGAAAAACTTGAAAATTTCGCGGCATGACACAATACGCAATTGCTTATACAAATTTGGAAAATGGGAAAATGAATTAATTAAGTGTCTGGCAGTCTCTCCTTGGCGGTACCTAATTGCTAGCCCCAGGGTCCATTCCCTTCATAAAATATAAACTTTCAAGCGGACTTCATGTTTAGCTAGTCTGCCGAGTTCCGACAAAAAGGCGACGCGAACGCAAAGACGCGGACATCGGCACCCGGAATCTGCTCCAGCGGTGCCCAATTTGCTGGACCGAAGAGGTATTAGTGAGACCAAGCCAGGACCATTTCCCTAAGCCATCTGGCCCCAGGCTCCTCCAGATCCGCAGGGACCATTGATGTGCGGAGAAGTCGTTCTGCTTTCGGAAAATGCGGAAAAGAAAATGTATGCGGAATTGTGTGCGGTATATATATATATATATATATATATATATATATATATATATATATATATATATATATATATATATATATATATATATATATATATATATATATATATATATATATATATATATATATATATATATATATATATATATATATATATATATATAAATGTGTTATTATTAATTATGTGCGGAAAAGTCTTGCTGCTTTCAAACCCTTTGCACTGTTACCAGTTGTTTGTTACAGTTCAGTACATTTTTTGTATACAGTTATTATTATCATATGTACTATTGAGCGCTGACTGCCACCGGTCATCGTGATTTACTATCCGAAGAATATGTATATTAAAAAAAATACCTTAATTTCAATATTTTTAATCATACCGAGATGTGCAACCAGGAATAGGCGTCACCTGAGTCTGGTTCCAATATTACAATTGCGTGTTCCACAACATACAATTAAAATGTTCACGCCGCTTCGCGGCGTCACATCGGTGACCATCGTCATAGCGAAGCCATCGCCATCGTCTTCGGTTCGTTGTAACGGTGAATTGAATGAATAGGATATTTAACTTCTTATTTTCTACAAGACCCATCGCCTATGTTTCTGGGTTTTTTCAGGCAAGTCCGTAATATTTTCGCACCGCTTCGCGGCTCTAAATAACAAGTAACTACTATAACATTGAAGTCCGCATTAAAAATGCTGCATACACGCATACAAATTGATTTTTGTCTTTGTCATTTTAGCCGACCCCCCACTCAAAAATTATTGGCGGCGACGCCCCTGGGTACAGCTGAAAATTGACATAGTTTTGCTCAGTGTAAGACAATGTCGGAACAATACAAAAATCTATAAGCTGACATCTTTCCATTTTCGATATCACAAACGGTCGAAAAGCTCAAAACCAAAACCAAAAATAAAAAAGTAAAGAAATAATTAGCAATCGTGTAGTTGCAAAATAAAGCGGCCCAAATCCGGGAAGAAATTAGACATTGGGGGTAGATAAGGTCCGCTAAAAACGGTTTGCCCCCCCCCCCCAAAAAAAAAACAACAAAAAAACAAACAAACAACAACAGCCGGCTGGATCCGCCCTTGCGCTCAAGAGGACGGCAAACCCCCACATAAGGAAGGGCGCCTCTTTTTGTGGCAAAAGTACCCCCCATTTTTTTCTCCGTGGATTTGGGCCGGTCACCTTATTTTGGTATTCGAACTTAACAAAATTGTTTTTCAAATTCACAAACTTTAAGATTGTTGATTTTTTCCAAAAAAAGTGTGTTCTTATTTTTAGGGGTCAAAAACTTCTTTTGAACAACCGAGATATCCATTTTAAAGAAAATATAATTTCCTGTCTTATGACCATTTTTTATTTGCAATTTGCTTTTAAAGTCTATTTTCTACTATTTTGAAAACATTTATCGTTTTTCCACCAAAAATGGCATGACATGGCGTCATTAAAACGCCATTATCTCCCCTACTGATGCATCAATGTCTTTTAAATTTGATAAGAAGACGTCGAATTGATGCAGCATAGAGTACTGAAAGTTTCACGTTCATATCCATCATGGTGTTCAAGTAATTGAGAAAATCCGGGAAGGGGAGGGGGCTGGCAGATTCTACCCCCAGCGGGGTGTGGGTTAAAGGGAATGTTTCACCTTTCTGAAAGTTGTCACATATACGCTGGTTGTAGTCGAAAATATGAAGTAAGTGCTGCTGAAAACGATGGTGATATGTTTTCTCTCGAAAAGTCAATTAACTTTATACAAATTAAGGTTTTACATTTGGGATGATGACGTCATTATTGAGCAATAGACCGCCGCTGATTGGCTGACGAAGTGCGATTGGCTGCAAAAGTGGCTGTCAGCCAATCAGCAGCGGCACTAGCCTAGACCCCATTTTGTAAATGGGAAATTAAATTGCTTAAAAACGGCTAAGTTTTTGGGAAAATGACCTTAGTATTTTCGACATTTCAATAACGGCCAAAGATAATGGCTATCTCAGTTCAAAACCAATACAAAGGTGAAACATTCCCTTTAAGTGTCGCCGGGGCTGCTTGAATTGCATTCAATCACTCGAGAGAAAAACTTCCGCTTTCATAAAGTTTTCTCCTAAGATCATTATTGTTCACGTTCAGTGCAGGGAACGCATACTTGTATTGAATGCACCATACCAAGATGCATGTGAGGAGGGGCATTTGCCCCTGATGCCCCCCACACCTGGATCCAAAAGTGCCGTCAGCGAAAGGTGTTGTCGAGCGGGGTCAATTATAAAAAAAAACAGCAAAATAACAAAGAAGTTAAGGAAAAGAAATTATACGATAAATCGATAACTTAAATTAACTGTTCTTGTCACTTGACGATATTCTCGAATATTTTTAACCACGGAATTCGTGGAATTGACCAGGATTTGTGAACAAATAAAACAAAGAAAAAATTGAAATAAAAATACACACCAAAATCAAAATTATGGCAATAAAGAGGCATTCATGTATTTTCCATTAATGAATGGGATAGAGCAAAACTAAGGAATGCTCGCGATAAAGCACAACACCCCAGTTGAAGAAGTTGATGGCAAACAGCCAATTTTGAACTCGGGCCAGCCGAAATCCACCCACCCCGTTCCCTGGCTTCACAAAATCAACCCTGCCCTATTCCCCGGTCTGCCAAGTCCCAGGCATGCGGAACTCCGCCCTGCCCCGTACACAGGCTTGTCCAAATCAGCCCTGTCTCCACCCATGAGGTCTGCCGAAATGCACCCTGCTCCTGTTCTCGCTAGCCTCCATTCCAATTCACCCAGCGGCACCTGACCTGAGGGTGGCACCTTGTCTGAGGGCGGTACCTGGCCAGAGGGCGGCACCTGGTCTGAGGACGTCACCTGGTATGGTCTGAGGGCGGCCGGCGGCACCTAACATGCGGGCGGCACCTCATTTGAGGTCGCCACCTAGGCCATTCCTGGCCGCTCTCTTTAGACACACCTGTAGAAGGAAGGGCGCCTGCCGGCATTCCAGGTGCCCTGCTACGCGAGCCAGAGGCGCCCTTTTGGGCCTGAGGGCAGCACCTGGCCTGCGGGTGGCACCTGGTCTGAGGGCGGTACCTGGGCTGAGGGCGGCACCTGACTTTAACCCCCTCCCCTAAATACGCCCCTGGGGCTGGTTCCCGAACCCCTATTTCGAGATCCCCCACTCAAAGTTCTGTGGCGACGCCACTGCCTCCAAAGGCACCCTCCGATACACCTCCGAAGGCGCCCTCCCATCCCCCCCCCCCGAAGGCACCCTCCGATACATTTCCTAGGGCGCCCTCTCACATACCTCCAAAGGCACCCTCCGATGCACCTCTGAAGGCGCCATCCCAAATAGCTCCAAAGGCAACCTCCGATGCACCTTTGAAAGCACCCTCCCACATGCCTCCAAGAGTGCCCTCCGGTACACATCTGAATGAGCCCTCCCAGATGCCTCCAAAGGCGCCCTCCGATACACATCTGAAGGCGCTCTCCAACATACCTCTGTAGGCGCCCTCCGATACATCTCCGATGTCGCCCTCCCAAATAACCCCAGATTGACCAAATAACCTCTGTGAGACCAAAGGCGCCCGGCCTCACATCCAGCGAAGGGCGCCTTTGTATGTATGGAGGGAGGGCGCCCTTGGTCCTGGGATAGATGTATCTGAGGGTGCTTTTGGACTATGTGGGAGGGCGCCTTCAGTGGTGTATTGGTGGGCGACTTTGGAGGTATGTGGAAGGGCGCCTTCAGAGGTGTATCGGAGGGCGCCTTCGGAAATGTATTGGAGGACGCCTCCGAAAGTGTATTCGAAGGCGCCTTTGAAGGTATGTGGGAGGGCGCCTTTGGAGCCTGTAGGTATGTTTGAGGGTGCCTTCAAAGTTCAAAGGTGCATCGGTGGGGGCCTTTGGTTGTATGTAGGAAGGCACCTTCAGATATATATGGGAGGGCACCTTTGAAGGTATATGGGAGGGCGCTTATATTTATGTGTAGGAGGTATGTTTAAGGGCGACTTCAGATGTGTATGAGTATCAAAGGGCGCATTTGAAGGCATGTAGGAAAGCGTTTGCAGAGGGGTATTGGAGGTCACCTTCGAAGCTATGTGGGAGGGCGCCTTCAGATGTGTATCGGAGGGCGCCTCTGGAAGTATTTGGGAGGGCGCTTTGAAGGTATGTGGGAGGGCGCCTTCGAAAGTATGTGGCAGGGCGCCTTTAGAGGTGTATCGGAGGGCGCCTTTAGTGTTATGTGTGAGGGAGCCTTCAGGGATGTATCGGAGCGCGCCTTACATTCAGTGGAACGCGCCTCATATTCAGCCGGAGCGCCTCACATTCAGCGAAGGGCGCCTTTGGCGCCCTTCGCTGAATGTGAGACGCATTTCATGAACCGAAGGCGCCTTCGGTGCATGATGGCGCCTTCGGTGCGTGATGGCGCCTTCGGTGCGTGAGGGCACCTTCGACGACCAAGGGTGGGGGGGGGGGGGGGGCATGGTGCAGTGACCCCCCTAAATACGCCCCTGTGTAGGCTGTATAAACAAATATTTGAGGAGGAGCTTTTCATGCATCAGTTTGTAACAGAGCCAACCAGAGATTGCTCCATTCTAGTTAGACCTTGTATTCTAAGACAACAGAGATCTAGTTAGTGACATAAGTATTTGCGAAGGTCCAGGAACCAGCGATCACAATATGGTTCAATTCAATATCTCATCAGAAATGAGGCCCAAAGATAACCTTCTTATGGTCCTAAACTTCAACCAGGCTGATTTTGATGGCATTAGAAATGACCTCGCACAGATGGAATAGAACGTTGAGTTGGCTGGCAGGTTTAGATGCATGTGAGGCCTGGAATGTTTTCAAAGCTAGATTAAGCCAAATTCAGAATAGGCATATACCCCTCAGGCACAAACGTAACAGAAACAAGGGCAAACCAGTTTGACTTACCCCAGCAGTAAGAAGTGCTATACAAGCTAAAAGAAGTGCATTTGGCATTTTGAAGGGATCTTCGCTAGATATAAATCAGAAGGCCTACCAAAATGCAGACATTCAGTTAAAAAAAGGTCAGAGCAGCTAAAAGGGAAAAGGAACATGATTGTTGACATTGTAATGCAGATAGTAAGAAGTTCAGTACAGTTTCCGAAAATATAGGTCCATTTAAGGTAAATGATGTGTTAGCAAGGATAGTGAAATGGTTGAAGCGCTTAATGATCAGTTCCAATCTGTCTTTACTGTCGAGGACCAGAGTAGTATTGCAGTACTTAAGCCCGAGAAGGAGACCGAGGAGACTATAGGAGAGCTAGGTAGCATAAGAAGTGAACTTGTTCTGGAATATCTAAAGAAAGTAAGGCCAAACAAGGCAGAAGGACCCGATGAAATCCATGCTAGTCTTTTAAGATAATCTGAAAGAGGGTTGTCAGTTCCATCAGCCATAATATTTTATAAATCACTCGCAGAGACTTAAATTCCACTTGATTGGAAAAGAGCAAATGTTGTTCTTATTCATAAAAAGGGAGATAAAAGTAAAGAGGAAAACTATAGACCAGGTAGTCTGACCTCATTGATCTGCAAGGTGCTTGAATCAATCATCGAAGATAAGATTGTTGAATTATTGGAACAAAATGAACTCATCAAGGATACACAGCATGACTTTAGGAAGGGCCGTTCTTGTTTAACTAATCTTTTGGAGTTTTTGGATGTTGCAGCAGATAGCTTTGATAGGATAAACAGCTAGGTGTAGCTTTTCTTGATTTCAGTAAAGCATTTGACGAAGTCCCCCATACAAGACTAGGGTTGCAACTTAAAATGCATGGGATTAGGGGCAAGATTCTGGGTTGGATAGAAACGTGGCTTTCAGGACGTCTGCAAAGGGTTATATTAAATGGGTGAAAATCACAATGGAAGGAGGTTCTCAGTGGGGTTGCACAGGGCTCAGCCTGAGCCCATTGCTTTTTATAATATTTGTAAATGCAATTGAGAACAGTATAAACAGCAAAGTCTTGCAATTTGCAGACGATCTAAAAGTTGTCAGGATTATTCGAGGAAAACATGATCAGGATGTTTTTCAATCAGATCTGGACAAGCAAGTTGAGTGGTGAAGCTAGAGCATGGCAGATGAAATTCAAATTGAGCAAATGTAAGATTTTCACGCTGGACGAGTTAGCAGTAAACCTAGGTATGGAATGAAGGGGGGGGGGGAAGAAACTGGAGCAGATTGAAAATGAAACAGATTTAGGTGTCGTGGTAAATAATAGACTATCAGCGTCATACCAGGCTGTAGAAGCTATGCAAAAGGCACTTAGAATGTTAGGGGCCATTAGCAGCAATGTTTCCTACAAAAGTGAAAAGAGTGAAAAGACAAAACTGTACTGTGCATACGTTAGACCACATTTGGAGTATTGTGTGCAAGCCTGGTCTCCAACATATGATAAAGATTGCTGGTTGTTAGACAGAGTTAAAAAAGGCAACACAAAATGGTTCATTGTCTTTGTAGTTTACCTTATGAAGATAGATTAAAGCAATTGGGTATGTTTTCACTTATATATAGAATGCTAAGAGAAGATCTAAATGAAGTCTTCAAATTTGTAAATGGTTAGCATTCTGGATATTTGAAGGGAATGTTTGAGTTAAATAGGGAAAATCGAGGTAGAGGTCATCAGCATAAACTCATTATCACGCGCCTTTCAGGGGGCGAAATCCGCCCACCCCTAAGGTTTTTCGAGAATAGCGCAAAAACGGTGGTGCGCAGCGCCGCCGTTTTTTGCATACCTGTTTGGAAACTAACTACCCACATTATGTAACATTATTGACCTCGGGTCATCTCAGGTCAGGTCTCCAGACCAGGTCACATAATGACCCACCTTCAAAACGTTTGCGGTAGTACCGCAGCCACAGTTTTAGACCGATCGGTTTCAAACTTGCAGGATTTCATAAGGTCATAGATACCTCAAATTTGTTAATCTCGGATTTCTAATATCGGTGACCTAAGGTCGGTTCCATTTCGTGACCGCCAACCCTGTTTTGTCAATAACTATCGACATAATACAGATATAGAAGTGAAGAGGGTACTTATGTGTTTGTCTCGTCGAGACACGTATTCCAATATGCAACATGACCTTTTTGAGTCACCACTTGACCTTGACCTGAGGTCATTTTTTTAGTTGACCAAACCTGGTCAACATGCATATGATTCGAAGTGCCTTAACGAGACAAACACGATGGCGTCAAACGTATTGCTTTATCTTTTTTAGGTAAAAAGTTATTTTTGAAAAGCAGTATTGCCAACAAATAAGCTTTTTGACATTTGATGACCTCTCTGGAGTCTAAACTATTGACCTGAGCTCAAATCTGAGGACACCAGGTGGGATTGAATTGTTCAAGAGCTTTCGATTATTTTCCGTTTGTTCTTAGCTATCATAGTTCCCGAGATATTTGCGGATGTTCAAAGCGAAGTCCTAAAACTGGAAAATCTGACATTTGATGACCTCTGGTGACCTCAACATTGACCTGACCTAAAAACAGACCGATAAACTTTCGATAGAGCTTGCCTCGAGCTATCTAATGCCTTGTCGCTACGTTGCATGGTTTTTGAGATCATAGGGGGAGGGGGGCGATATTCGCCCCCCCCCCCCAGGGCGTGTAATTATCAGAGGCCCTCCAGAGTGCGTGTAAGGTGGCCGTCCACTGCGCACACACGCCTAACGACCTAACGACCGAATTTCAGGACGCACCGACTACGCGCCGACTACGCGCCGACTACGCGCCGACTACGCGCGTAATACCGGCCTAACGACCGAATTATGCACCGAATGTGAGACGCCATGTTTGACCAAAAGTGCATTAAAATGCGCAAGTTTTAGGTATTACTGAAGTTAAAAAAAGTTTTAGGTTAATTATTTATGCGTACCACGGAAATATTAGTAATATTTCACACTAAAGCACGTGCAATAAGGCGAATACAAATTATAAATGCCTCAAAGCTTTTAAGTTCTTGAGCCGGCACTAAGGTCACGTTTCTATTTACCGTGAGGTCACGTAAATAAGCAGAAATATAAACAAACCATTCAACGTTCTGTAAATTGGAGAATTAGGAGAAATAGGCGTGTACATTTGTGTTGCTGTGGCCACATGTTTTGAATAATTTCAGCAAAAATAAAGTAGCGTTCTACTACGGAGAAGACAGCTTCCGAAGATTATCGCCATAAATAAAATTGTTGTTCACTACAATACAAAGTTTGAAGCCCTGGAAACACCAATGATATGGTAGGGTGGTGACATTTATCTACTTCACAGCGCGAAATGATGTACTTCTCGTGAAATTTGCAATAGGATCTTTCAGGTGCAGCGTGCAGGTAAGCTTTCTTCACGCCTAACGACCGAAAAGTTCAGCATTTCCAACTTCTGCGCGCCTACTCAGCGCCGAATGACGCGCCGACAACGCGCCGAAAAAGTCAGCTGAACACGCCTAATCGCGCATTCGGTCGTTAGGCGACAAGTCAGCGCGGTTCCCATAGGCCCCCATGTTAAGTTCAGCCGTTAGGCGATTAGGCGAGTGCAGTGGACGGCGACCTTAATGAAACAAAGTAGGACTAGGCTACGACAGTCATTTTTCAGTAGAAAGGTTGTAGGACATTGGAATAAAGTACCAGGGGATGTCGCTGATGCAGTGACACTTGCTTCCTTCAAAATTAGATTAGATACATACTTTACAAAGAAGGTTCATACATACTCGTGGGATTAGGCTTCTCTTATGCAGGTAGAGTAAGGTGATTTGAAGGGGCGATACTGGTGGAGGGTGGGTGGGTTGCAACCTCGGATGGGCCCAAGAGGCTGTTTGTTGCACTTTTCTTTTATATCTTTATGTCTTTAAAACATCGTTACAGCAATACTATTTCAGTATAAATCAATGTAACCACTGGGCCTGGGACTGCATGTATTTTCACAATTTACCAGTGTACCTAATTGAATCGTAAAATGTTTTGATTCAATCAGCCTTCATTTGATGCTGGATTTGATTCAATATCGATTCATGACTCAAAAGATCTGGTGGTGAATCAAATATTGTTTTATTCAATGAATTTTGATTGAACGATTCCAATCGATTCAATCAGTGTCGAATCAATAACCAATATGGGTGTAACATACAGTCTCATGGGATACAAAAAAACACCCATAAAATGTGCTTATTTCCCGTTATGTATGCCATTCACTTTTCCGGTGGTTACTGATAGCCGAATCTCCGTGTATACCCCCCCCCCCCCCACCCCCCCACCCCTCCCCCTGTAGTGGTTCGTATAGTCAGAGGATGACGCAGGCTGGACCCGAGGAGAATGGACATGCAAATGACCATGGAAACAATGCCATTCGCCGTCCAGTCGTATTGTGTCCCCACTCACCGTGGCACGCTGTCGACCGGTGTTATTTCGCTGTCACGCTGTCCTTCTGATGCAGTAACGGAGTTCCTGTATACTGAGTTCTGAGTTCCTGTATATAACTGAGTTCCTGTATATAACTGAGTTCCTGTATAGTAACGGAGTTCCTGTTAATGCCGATACATCACGTGCTTGTCCTATTCATCATGGGCGACTATGCAACTCAACCCATCGGACGGTGGTTTCCCAAAATAAAGGCAGGACGCTGCGACAGTGGAGTAGGACAGTAGGTAGGAGACAGTAGGTCTGGACCCTGAACTATTCCGTAAAGCCCAATACGTCTCCCACGTCACGAGTAGGTATTCATTGGGTCTGTTCCAGCGCCCTCAACTGGATCAGGTTGAGCCTTCATTTTCAACACCGGTCGTTCCCGCGCCTCAACTAAAATCGGTTGAGCCTCCACCTACCTCAACCGGTTGAGAAAAACCTCCAGCGCTCGGCGAGCGGTTGAAGTTGGTGGAGGAAAGCTAACGTTATGTGACGCACTGCTGGCGCACTGTCGCGTATTAGTAGCGCACTGTCGCGCATTAGTGGCGCACTGTCCATGCACTGCAAACTTGTTTACCCTTTCCTAGAGGGTAAACCCGCGAAATCGGGTAACAGGGCCCACAGACGTTTTTCGCCACCCACTGGGTGGTAAACACTTTTAATTTACTCTCGCCCAGAGCGTATTTTTTCGAGATTACCCTCTGCGAACGGATAAACCCTTCATGTGGCGACGGGAAGCCGTTCCGTCAGTCTGTGACGTCACACCTACGGCAACAGACCGACGACAAAGTTAAGGGTTTATCCGTATGCAGAGGGTAATCTCGAAAAAATACCCTCTGGGCGAGAGTAAATGAAAAGAGTTTACCACCCGGTGGGTGGTGAAAAAACGTGTGTGAGCCCTGTTACCCGGCTGTGGCGGGATTACCCTCTAGGAAAGGGTTAAAAAGTTGTCGGTGTGGAAATCTCCATCGTCTGTTGCCGTGCTGCGCTCCATCGCGCCTAATTCGGGGGGATGAAAACCTCTTCCGCTTGAGGACACTGGAACCGCCCCAGTGTTAATCGTTTCTGTAAATTTCCAGCAGGCATACCCGTATACCTACAGCCCAGCGTGGATACTGATAGGTACACAGAAACAAATATTGACACCTTTCGTGAACATTATGGCTCCCCTACACCACATTCTGGGTCTATGTCGCTGCAATTCGAGACCAGAGTCTGAATAAACGTGTCCATTACTCCCTTATTTGGTGTCGGTTGTCGCGTGGACGAGAGAGTCACTGCTCCGAAAACCAATCTTCTAATACCTCTCGGGTGTCCTTCTAATACCTCTCGGGTGTCCTTCTAATACCTCTCGGGTGTCCTTCTAATACCTCTCGGGTGTCCTTCTAATACCTCTCGGGTGTCCTTCTAATACCTCTCGGGTGTCCTTCTAATACCTCTCGGGTGTCCTTCTAATACCTCTCGGGTGTCCTTCTAATACCTCTCGGGTGTCCTTCTAATACCTCTCGGGTGTCCTTCTAATACCTCTTGGGTGTCCTTCTAATACCTCTCGGGTGTCCTTCTAATACCTCTCGGGTGTCCTTCTAATACCTCTCGGGTGTCCTTCTAATACCTCTCGGGTGTCCTTCTAATACCTCTCGGGTGTCCTTCTAATACATCTTGGGTGTCCTTCTAATACCTCTCGGGTGTCCGCCACCAACAAAATAGGATTTTAGTGACTCCTCCCGTTGGGTTTCGCATATTTCTTATGGCTCCCTCAGCTCGTTGACTCCCTAGAAGAGGGAGGGAGTCGTGCACAGGCACGTAGCCAGGATTTCGTCTGGGGGGGGGGGGGGCTCGAAAGGGCCCCCTTCCCGAGCGTTGAAAAGTCCCCCTTCCCAAGCGTTGAAAGGGCCAAACAAAACGGATGAAAGGCACGTTCACGGATGGAAAATGCAGTATGACAGCATGGGCCATACAACTCTTTATAGGAGCTGGAGTTAGCAAACTGCCATATCAACTTTGGAACCAGCGACACCAATTTGGAATCAGCTATACCAACTTTGATTTTTTTTAAAGATGAAGACCTGGAACTCTTAAACAAATTGCGCCGCGGAACGGCGCGAAAATTTGAGTCTTATGCCCTGGATATGCGTTCTCATGAATGCGTCGCATTGCGTATGGTGCGGACCTCTAGAAATGTTATTGTGCGTTTAAAAGTTCGCTAAAAAGTGCTAAAGTGAACTATTTTTCTCAAATATATAGAAAAGTAGCAACATAACACATAAATGCGCAGAGAAACAGGCCGATTTTTTTTCTTCTAGCCCGCATATAATTGAATTTGTAGTTAAATTGCGTAGCGGAGCGGCGCGAATATTTATTCCCTGGACAACTGCATTATTACTATTGGAAGGCCCAGGGTCCCTTCAGATCGTCTAGGGGCCCCTCCGACCTTTTCAACGCCCTTCTGACCTGTTCAGGGACTCATCTGGGATCCGCGGAAAGACATGATGTGAAGTGGGTGATATATATTAAATACAAAAAGGGCTCACTCTACAATGCAAAATAAAATCGGAGCTTTCGGGTATATTGTAACACCCTTAGTTAGCGATTAAGAGGCATTCGGCAGCATGCCATTGCTCGTCTCTAAAGACGAGCAATGACCTGTTACCGAATGCCACTTAACCCTATTTGTAACAGGGGGGGGGGCGGATTCCGCCCCCCCCCCCCTCATGTTTTTCGCAGATATCTCCCGAACGGCTGAGACCAGACCCATGAAGTTGTAGGACTTTTCCTGGAATTAAATTCGCCATACGGAGTCAAAATTTGCGTTCTTAACCTGAACAGAGGCGGTTCCAGGGCACGTTTTTGGGAAGGTTCTGCGGCGACATTTGGCGATAATACTGAAATGCGATCTTCACGTTTTCTTCCTAACTGCCTCAAGTATGAAGGAGTTACATCAGTTTACGGTGATTGCAACAAGTTAAAATTAGTCGATGTTAATGAAATATCATAAAAATTGCATGGCAGAGGCGGTTTCAGGGGCTTCTAAGGGGGGGGGGGGGGGTTCCAGGAAGTATTCAATGCTTGGCGGGAGGAAGCCAATAGAGCGATGTAAGGGGAATTTATAGCTATCAAGATGTAAAGGATATCTTCTCCTTCCATTATTTGCATAATTTATTATACACAGAATTGCAGGGGCGTGTTCAGGCACATGAAAAGGGGGGTGACTGGCATAGTGATGACGATATGCTAGCGATTACGGGGCAATAGACGGCTAGTTTATAATTATATATGCACATATGAGGCCAGGAGAGGAATTAAGTAGTTTTTTGCAGAGGCGCGCTCAAGAATGGAAGAAAGAGGGTCATATTATTTCAAGGAAACTAAGATGCATGGGCCTACAATGACATAACATACTGCAGTTTTCGGATGAGATATGCACCACAGGGTACCCTAAGAACGACGCCGTAATCCGCCCGGGGCCGCAGGGGCCATGCAGGGCCGAGAGCGGGAAAGTTGGGCGAGGTTGTGCCGCCGAGAGTGATATCACGGTGAGGCGTAGATCGTGCCGCTCGAAGCTAAGATCGGTGGTTGGAAGGTGATAAGCATGTGCGATGAGGGGGCATGGAATTGTGCCGTCCGAGGCAAGAAGATTTAAGTCCATCGAGGAGTACTTGTGAGGTATGTGCGCTGAACGATCACATGTCTGTGCCGCAACATGCAGCACTTGTCCTCCAGACTGTCGGATGAAATTATAGGTATTGGTGTCCACCATGGAGCTCATCAGGCGGTGCCGGTCAGCCGGGGAGCGCTATCTCGAACGATACCATGGCGTGCGGGGTGTTTGAACCAGAGAGGCACGGCGGCGGGGAGAGAGGCCGCCGGGCGACCGGGTATGTCCATCGCGCTCGGCCAGGTGATTCCAATAAATCGGCGCGCAAAGGCGGCCGTGATCAAGTCAAGTAGTCTGGTCGAGCGACCCCAGAGTTTGAATAGGTTGTGGAGGCGGGTTGAGAACAGTGTTCGGTCACGGGCCCACCAAGCCCCAGCCCATGAATGGCCCGGGCCCATGAACACCAAGCCCATGCCCGGACCAGGCCCGGTCAAATTAAAAAATTTGAGGCCCAGGCCCGGCCCGTTCAGATTAAGCATATAATTATTTTCACAAAATTTGCAATAATTATCCTAGCATATTTACTATAAATGTGAAACAATGACAAACTACGCTAACAAAAAAGTCACAGTCACAGCAACAGTGTGGTGCAGTGGAAGTGAACTGCTGGCTAAAATATGTTTAAGCTCTGACCTGAGCTTGCGCGCATTACTTCAACATTCTCAGCCCAAGCCCGTCCAGAGTCCGGTGATTTCCTTAAAGTTGAGGCCCGGCCCAGGCCCGGCCCATGGCCCATAGGGCCAGCCCGTCCCGTGACGAACTCTGGTTGAGAAGAAGCGATTAAGCGGCGCAGTAAGACGAAGTGTTCTGGTGTAGGTAGGCGGAGCCGCGGACCAAGGAAGGTGAGCGGCGGTCGAAATTACATCTCAGGGCGGGACAGAGGAGGAAATTATCGGAATGATTAATATAGTTAGTAGCACCTCTGCAGGGCAGTAAACTGAAGAGGAAGGGACCGGGGCGTCAACCCGTGCATTCGGATTAGTGTTTGGAGGGAGGGTGGAATGGGAGTGAGAATTATTCATTGCGTGCTAGGGTAATCGGGTATGTCAAGGACCAGTGGGAGAATTGACGCTCAGCGACTAACGAGAGGCCGGCAATGCGATCGGGGCATTAATGCGATCGGGGCATTGCCTAGGGTCAAAATCGTAACTTGGTTTTACCCCCCTGGGGTGTTTATTTTTTCACCCTCGGGGTCGGCGACCCCAATTAATTTTGGGTCGCTGCATCGCACACGTGACCTGCGAGTATCAAGTCTGTGTCACCAACCGTGTGACCTGAGGAGGCGAAAAAAAGAGAGAGAAAAATGTTGGCGCCCACTTTTTGGTACTTGGCACGTGCCACGTGCCATCGATTGACCCGAAAATGGTACCATCATCTGCCCCCCATTTTGCTGCACCATCATCTGTCCCCCATTTTGCCGCATCGAACGGTGCCACCGGCGTCGGAATCGGCCCGGCCGTTTGGGCTCCACGTGCCAATATGCTCCATCGGACACACAAACAAGCTCCTCCACTTTCCTAGCGACGCGTCGCTCCTGAGGAGACGAGGAAAAAA
>JAXIVJ010004241.1:77500-85009 GCA_036785665.1 Chirona hameri | reverse complement strand
TACAATTATCGAAGCACAGCGACTGCTGGAGACGTCAACACTCAACTCAACGGTTATGGGTTTCCGCTCAGTCCAACAGCGACCGCTCTCGGCCGCCTCTCAGTTCAAAGTCCCAGCAACATCGCGGCCGCTGCCGGCCATCGGACTCCACGCAGGCGCAGTAGCATGGGGTTACGTCCCCCAAACGGGTCCATCGCTACTAAGCGAGTAAAAACCATCCTTTCATCGACACCGGACCTACGGACGCCTTCTAGCCAGCATTCTCCAGCTCTCCACCGCTTCCGGGTGCGGGACCCTGTCCACGTGCTTGTGGCAGGGTCGTTAGACCCTTAGATAGGTAGCCTTTAGATATTTTTAAGTAGGTAACGTAATTTCCACAATTTGCAAGGTAGAGAACCCGCTTCATTCTGTAGATTAATTGCAGCTGGCAACACGTTCTGCCGTGTGTGCCACGTTAACGTAATTTAGGTTATTAATTAAACTTTCCCCTCCCTCCTCCGGTCATGGCGACCTCCCCGCCCCTCCGTCCCCTCATGGCAACTTCCCCGCCCCTCCGTCCCCTCATGGCGACCCCCCCGCCCGGCCCCCTTCAGGAGTCTCTCCCCTCCCGTCCCGGCGCGCGGCCACCCCCCGGCTTCCTTCAGAAGCCACCCGACCCCCTTCAGGGGTCTGCCCCCCCCGGACGGTCCTCCTGGACCCCCCGGCTCCCCTCGGGAGCCTCGCCTGGACCGACCCGGTGCTTGGCTCCCCCCCAACACCTCGCCACCCGACGGGCCTGCTCTCCTCCTCATTCAGAGGAAGGACGGAGTGACCATGAGGCACTCCAACCCGTTCGCGGTGCGCCGCCAACTGGTCGCCCTCTGCGGAGAGGTGGCCAGCGCGCGCTCCATCCGTTCCGGCGCTCTGCTGGTTCAGACCCTGTCTGGCCAGCAGACTGCCACCCTCCTAGCCATCCCGTCTTTCATGGACAAGGCTTGTGAGGTGACGGCCCCGGACCATATGAATTCCTGCCAGGGATTCATCCTGTGCCCCGAAGTCAGCAATCTGACTGAGACCGTGCTCCTCCAGGAGCTAGTGACTCAGGGGGTGACAGAAGTGGTCCGGATGCGGTCTAAGCGACCAGGCCCCAACCCCATGGTCCGGCTGCGTTTCCGGGGCTTACAGCTCCCGGAACGCATCTACTGTGGCTACATAGTAGTCACAGTCAAGGAGTGGACCCAAGGGCCACTGCAGTGCAGAGCCTGCTGGCGGTTTGGCCACCACCAGCGTCAGTGCCACGCCCGCCAGTCCATCTGCGGGAAGTGCGCCGAGACGCACGACACAGCCCAATGTGGTGGCGACACCGCAGCCACTCGCTGCGTGTCGTGCGGGGCCGCCCACCCCGCATGGTCCCGTGACTGCCCTGCCCGAGCAATAGCCGCCGAGCAGACCCGGGCCCGCAAGGCGGTCCCCCCCACCCCACCTCCCATCCCAGCGCTGGCCCCCAGCGTCTGGCCCCCCGCTGCCCCCATCCCACCGAACCCCAACCGCGCCCCCCCCGTCGGACCTCAAGTGGGTCCACCCCACCGGTGCCACCGCCTGCCCCGTCACAGCGGCGGCAGTGCACACCCCCACCGACGGCAGAGCAGGCCGAGCCCCACCCCATCTCAGCCGAGTCCCTTCTGGACTCTGGCAGTGCCCCAGCGGCACCCACTCCCACTCCCCGCCGAATCTCTGGCGGAGTCCCCGGTCGAGTCCTCTGACGCTGACGCTGACGCTGACGCTGAGGACTCTGACGCCTCTCTAATCAGAGCCGTCACCCGCCAACTCCCAAACTCCCACCCTCCTCTCTCTGAAGACAGTCGGTCCCTCTCCCCGCCATCCCTCCCCTCCCCCCCACCCTCCTTCCCAGCTCCCTCGCCCTATAATACCGGATAGCCCCCCCCCCCACCCCAGCCCCTCTGAACGTAACTGCTACCGCCGCAATTTGAGACGGTTCAACAAGAAACAATAAATCACCTCCAACAAAATACTTCATTAAGTTATTTCTGACTAACTGTTAATCGTGCTGCTGCTCACGTGGGAGTTGTGTGTTGGCTGCCGGTGTTTTGTTGCGGGGCCCCCTGCTGGATCTCGGCCGCGCGGCGAAGGGTTCTTCGTTTGCGTGGCTGATTTGGCGGGGGATTTCTGCGATGGGACGCCGATGGTTGATGTGCGGTTTTGCGTTGGCGGCGGCATGATTCCCTGCCAAACCAGTCAGAAATAACTTCCTGACTAACTGTTAAATCAAGTTACTGCTGACGCGGAGTTGCGCGTTGGCTGCCGGTGTCTTGTTGCGGGGGCCCCCTGCTGGATTGGTAGCGCGGCGAATGGTTATGGCTTGGCTGTTCGTTGCGTAGCTGATTTGGCGGGGGATTTCTGCGATGGGGCGCCGATGGTTGATGAGCGGTTTTGCGTTGGCGGCGGCATGATTCCCTGCCAAACCAGTCAGAAATAACTTCCTGACTAACTGTTAAATCAAGTTACTGCTGACGCGGAGTTGCGGGTTGGCTGCCGGTGTCTTGTTGCGGGGGCCCCCTGCTGGATCTCGGCCGCGCGGCGAATGGCCGGTGCTGTTCGTGACGTGGCTGATTTGGCGGGGGATTTCTGCGATGGGACGCCGATGGCTGATGTGCGATTTTGCGTTGGCGGCGGCATGATTCCCTGCCAAACCAGATCACACGCCGATGCTGCGCCGCGGTGCGGTGGCTGCTGCGCTGCGGTGCAGTGTCCGCTGCGCTGCGGTGCAGCATGTTAAATTATGTTAAAATCACGCTGCTGCCGACGTGGGGTTGCGTGTTGGCTGCCGGTGTCCTGTTACGGGGGCCCCCTGCTGGATCTCGGCCGCGCGGCGAAATTCGTTGCGTGGCTGATTTGGCGGGGGATTTCTGCGATGGGACGCCGATGTGCGGTCTTGCGTTGGCGGCGACATGATTCCCTGCCAAATCAGTCGCGCAACGAAAGGTTCCATTGGAATTCGTTGTTCATTTCTTAACGTAATGCTCCTCCCAACCCTCCTCTCCCCTCTGCTCCGCTCTTGCCAAAGCCGAGTAGTTGAACACCCGCCCCTGATAACATATTCCGATGCTGCGCTGCGGTGTGGTGGCCGCTGCGCTGCGGTGCGGTGCTCACTCCACTGCGCTGCGGTGTGGTGTCCGCTGCGCTGCGGTGCAGTATATTAAATCACGTTGCTGCCGACGTGGGGTTGCGCGTTGGCTGCCGGTGTCTTGTTGCGGGGGCCCCCTGCTGGATCTCGGCCCCGCGGCGAGGGTTTCTGGCCGTGGCTCTTCGTGGCGTGGCTGATTTGGCGGGGGATTTCTGCGATGGGACGCCGATGGCTGATGTGCGATTTTGCGTTGGCGGCGGCATGATTCCCTGCCAAACCAGATCACTCGCCGATGCTGCGCCGCGGTGCGGTGGCTGCTGCGCTGCGGTGCAGTGTCCACTGCGCTGCGGTGCAGTATCCACCCTGTCAAACCTTTTTTACACTGTTAGGTGATAGTTATCTTGTATTGATAGGTCCCCTCTTAGATTATTTCTACCACACACGTTTAGCTAAACAAATATAACAGGGGTTTTTTGCCTTGCGCATTTTTGGCCCACCGCGCAGGTTTTTCCCCTTTGCCTTAGACGCTGGGTTTTTTATTATTTAGGACTTTTCGCCCAGCTAAACACACCCCACAACCAGGTCTCGCCGAGGCGCCGGAGCTAGGGAGACTGGCAACAGTCTCCCGCTGTTGCAATGACGGCACCCCACGGCTCCATCAACTCTGACACTGTACAAGTATTCTGTTCTGTGTGTGTATGAAATATATTGTGTATGTATGTGTCTCGTGTTTTATTTTAACTTTGACTTTGAACGAAATACTTAACGTAAGATAGACTTTAGATTTACTGTGAAGAACTCACTTAACGTAAAATAGCTACCCTATTCCCTTTTTTGCTCGGGTTCCCATAAACCGACTAACGTAACTCTTTGCCTGGCAAATTGCCAGAAGTACTTTCCCCAAACCCGGGAAATGGCTATAGGCCGGTCCGGGTAAAAAAAAAGAAAAAAAAAGAAAGAGTAAAAACGGAAAATGGCTAAAGGCCGTTCCGGGAGAAAAAAAAACGAGTAAAAACCTCGGTGGGCCGGGTGGCTCAGTTGGTAGAGCGTTTGACTCGGAAGCCAAGGGTTCCGGGTTCGAGTCTGGCTACTGGCGCAAGTCATTCGGTTCCCCGCACCGGAGGGGAGTGGTTCTCCTCCCCACCCGCGGCGGCATATAGCTATAGGCTGGACTACGGGGTGGGCGAGAACAACTCCTCTCCCACCCCCCCCCCCAAAAAAAAAGAAGAAAAGAAAAAAAGAAGAAGAGTAAAAACAACTTACAATACCACTGCCATTGTGACGTCCTGGTGGATCATTCAGGTGTGGAAATAACCACACCGTTATAGCGGGATTCATCCTTAGATGTCTAATGGTCAGGATGTTGGCGATTCACTGACAGATCACAGAACTTTGACAAGTCCATGCCGTTGACAAAACTTTGAACTTTTACTTTCTTGTCTTCTCTTCATACATATTTAACGTATTCAATGCATCTTATGTCGCTGTATCATATTTTATCTCTTATCTACATTTCCTTGACTTCGAAGCACTGCAATGTGGCATCAAAGAGGGATTTTCGCGCGACCAATACAGACTGTACTAATATTAAACCGCTCTGCGGCTGGAATCCCTATTTATCTAGCGAATATTTCATAGCTATACGGCGACACTTTGTTTGCAAAAGAGGCTGACAGGAGAGTGAGGATTTCAACACACTCCGAATGACTGTGATCTCAAAGCTGATAATTTGGTGAAGTATTTCGCTGAAATTGGATATATTTCATGCTCAACCTTTCAAAAAATATGGGATGATACGTCAACCTAGAGGCTAGCTTGCCCTGGAAGAACAGATTTAGTGTAACATTAGTACATGCACTCACCACGCAATTGATTGATGTATTTATACATACGTCATCCACACGTATGCGGTGGCTTTTCATGCCGAGGCGAGCACGCGATGTGATTATTGTAACATGTGATTCATGACGAAAAAATAATATGGAAAGGCCACGGATGGTGATCAGGATGGTTGAGTAGGTTACGTTTATTTGTCTAATGGTTGTTGATGGGTGTTAATGGGTGTTAATGGGTGTTAATGGCTGTTCGTATGCGTACCATATGTTTGTGAACGATGGGTGGGATTAACTCCACTTTCCGGTCAATTTGTTTTGCTTAAATATTGTATTTTGTTAGATGAAGAAAATTGGGTAGAGCGAAAGGTACACAACTATATAGAACAATAGGCATGTTTCAAATCTACAACACAAAAATATTGCATAAGGGTAATGGGTTTCTCTCAAACCTAAATCAAAGTTTCACTGCCCTCCCCCTACGCACACTTTTTTTTCCTGACGTTCCTGGGTTCCTAATGAGCACGTGGCGCTGACCATCTCTATGCATTTTGATAACGCCAAATCAGCTTTATTCACGTTTCCAATTGATCGTAACGGCGTCCATCTCACTGGGCCCTATATTTGCCCCGTGACAGCTTCTGTAACGTCCGTGTAGCTGTAGCTAGCCATCCATTTCTGGATTGATTGATGAGCAGTTCGGGACGATCAGATGTTGACATGGTGTGGTTCGGCCATTAGCTGATAAAACACACCACGCCGCCGATACCGCTCCGGGAAAACGGCGATCCCGTGTCAGCACCGCTCCGGGAAAACGGCGATCCCGTGTCGGCACCGGGAAGGGAAGGGTGGCGATCCCGTGTCGGCACCGGCACGGGAAGGGTGGCGAGCCCGTGTCAGCATCGGGAAGGGAAGGGTGGCGAGCCCGTGTCAGCATCGGGAAGGGAAGGGTGGCGATCCCATGTCAGCACCGGGAAGGGAAGGGTGGCGATCCCGTGTCGGCACCGGGAAGGGAAGGGTGGCGAGCCCGTGTCAGCACCTGGAAGGGAAGGGTGGCGATCCCGTGTCGGCACCGGCACGGGAAGGGTGGCGATCCCGTGTCGGCACCGGGAAGGGAAGGGTGGCGATCCCGTGTCGGCACCGGGAAGGGAAGGGTGGCGATCCCGTGTCGGCACCGGGAAGGGAAGGGTGGCGATCCCGTGTCGGCACCGGGAAGGGAAGGGTGGCGATCCCATGTCAACACCGGGAAGGGAAGGGTGGCGATCCCGTGTCGGCACCGGGAAGGGAAGGGTGGCGAGCCCGTGTCAGCACCGGGAAGGGAAGGGTGGCGATCCCGTGTCGGCACCGGCACGGGAAGGGTGGCGATCCCGTGTCGGCACCGGGAAGGGAAGGATGGCGATCAGAGTATGAAATGGATTGGGCCAATTCAATGGATTGATGATCCAATCCATTGGATTTGGATCGGATTGGATCACTAAGTTGGCTTTGGCTGAATTTTAATTGGGCTGGGTTGATCTATTTGTATATGCTGAGTAGTTATCATGTCGATCAAAAAAGCTGCATTCTTCATGGTAGTTTATATGTTTTGGAATAATATATTTTGAACATAATTAAAACAATTACATAATTTCCCCATTGCAACACCTTTTGTTTGAATTAATTATTTGCCATTTTCAGTAACCCAGAATGGGTTGGAATCTGTGGGATCAGCCTGGAGAAACTTCACGGACTTGGATTGGATCTAGATTAAGACTTGCTGACTTTTAATTGAATCAGACTTTACTGGGTCGATCTATTTCATTATCTAGTGGCGGCACACGACTCGGCCCAGGTTGCCAGAAAATAATTGTTTTTCATGTTAGCTATTCGGATTTATACCCCGGGTTTTCAATTTATTTGATGAAAATAAGTGATGGTTGAGTGTGCGTACAGAATGGAGAGCTGTAACCTATGGAGTTCTGGGAAATACTTCGGAGTCATTCACTGGTCGATGAGACTGTTTCATATTGTAATATGTTGAAATAAAATAATGTTTGTATTTCTTTATTTCAAATACAACAATCATTCGACGTTGATTTAGCAGTATAGCCAATGATGTTCTCGGCTGAAACAAATCTGTCATGCGTTTCACCATTTCAAACGTTACGAACCAATCCCTCTCAATCGTTTCAATTATTTTAACCCGAATTTCCATTCCTAGTAGTCTGACAGCTTACGGCTCTCAGAACCAAACCGTGGCGCGTTGATACCGCAGCTCACAATCTATTTTGCGAAGAGTCCGCGAGCCGCGTTTAAATTCCCTGTTGAAACCCTATCCTGAGAGCATTCGGCCTCGTATCGGGCCGCCCTTGACCAGGGGCAGCGGAGATATCGGGAAGGGGGGGGGGGGGTCGGTTCAGCCGCCCGGCCGTCACAGAGCCCGTCGTGCAGAGCCCGACCGGCTACATCCTCTTCTACTCGGCCATCGACGGCCGGGTTTAGGCTTTAGCGAGCGGCGTGACTGCCTCTGATACATGTGATACATGTTTGCAGGAACCCATCATGGTTTATCGT
>JAXIVJ010004241.1:62500-70000 GCA_036785665.1 Chirona hameri | reverse complement strand
TGTCTGTCTCTGTCTGTCTCTGTCTGTCTCTGTCTGTCTCTGTCTGTCTCTGTCTGTCTCTGTCTGTCTCTGTCTGTCTCTGTCTGTCTCTGTCTGTCTCTGTCTGTCTCTGTCTGTCTCTGTCTGTCTCTGTCTGTCTCTGTCTGTCTCTGTCTGTCTCTGTCTGTCTCTGTCTGTCTCTGTCTGTCTCTGTCTGTCTCTGTCTGTCTCTGTCTGTCTCTGTCTGTCTCTGTCTGTCTCTGTCTGTCTCTGTCTGTCTCTGTCTGTCTCTGTCTGTCTCTGTCTGTCTCTGTCTGTCTCTGTCTGTCTCTGTCTGTCTCTGTCTGTCTCTGTCTGTCTCTGTCTGTCTCTGTCTGTCTCTGTCTGTCTCTGTCTGTCTCTGTCTGTCTCTGTCTGTCTCTGTCTGTCTCTGTCTGTCTCTGTCTGTCTCTGTCTGTCTCTGTCTGTCTCTGTCTGTCTCTGTCTGTCTCTGTCTGTCTCTGTCTGTCTCTGTCTGTCTCTGTCTGTCTCTGTCTGTCTCTGTCTGTCTCTGTCTGTCTCTGTCTGTCTCTGTCTGTCTCTGTCTGTCTCTGTCTGTCTCTGTCTGTCTCTGTCTGTCTCTGTCTGTCTCTGTCTGTCTCTGTCTGTCTCTGTCTGTCTCTGTCTGTCTCTGTCTGTCTCTGTCTGTCTCTGTCTGTCTCTGTCTGTCTCTGTCTGTCTCTGTCTGTCTCTGTCTGTCTCTGTCTGTCTCTGTCTGTCTCTGTCTGTCTCTGTCTGTCTCTGTCTGTCTCTGTCTGTCTCTGTCTGTCTCTGTCTGTCTCTGTCTGTCTCTGTCTGTCTCTGTCTGTCTCTGTCTGTCTCTGTCTGTCTCTGTCTGTCTCTGTCTGTCTCTGTCTGTCTCTGTCTGTCTCTGTCTGTCTCTGTCTGTCTCTGTCTGTCTCTGTCTGTCTCTGTCTGTCTCTGTCTGTCTCTGTCTGTCTCTGTCTGTCTCTGTCTGTCTCTGTCTGTCTCTGTCTGTCTCTGTCTGTCTCTGTCTGTCTCTGTCTGTCTCTGTCTGTCTCTGTCTGTCTCTGTCTGTCTCTGTCTGTCTCTGTCTGTCTCTGTCTGTCTCTGTCTGTCTCTGTCTGTCTCTGTCTGTCTCTGTCTGTCTCTGTCTGTCTCTGTCTGTCTCTGTCTGTCTCTGTCTGTCTCTGTCTGTCTCTGTCTGTCTCTGTCTGTCTCTGTCTGTCTCTGTCTGTCTCTGTCTGTCTCTGTCTGTCTCTGTCTGTCTCTGTCTGTCTCTGTCTGTCTCTGTCTGTCTCTGTCTGTCTCTGTCTGTCTCTGTCTGTCTCTGTCTGTCTCTGTCTGTCTCTGTCTGTCTCTGTCTGTCTCTGTCTGTCTCTGTCTGTCTCTGTCTGTCTCTGTCTGTCTCTGTCTGTCTCTGTCTGTCTCTGTCTGTCTCTGTCTGTCTCTGTCTGTCTCTGTCTGTCTCTGTCTGTCTCTGTCTGTCTCTGTCTGTCTCTGTCTGTCTCTGTCTGTCTCTGTCTGTCTCTGTCTGTCTCTGTCTGTCTCTGTCTGTCTCTGTCTGTCTCTGTCTGTCTCTGTCTGTCTCTGTCTGTCTCTGTCTGTCTCTGTCTGTCTCTGTCTGTCTCTGTCTGTCTCTGTCTGTCTCTGTCTGTCTCTGTCTGTCTCTGTCTGTCTCTGTCTGTCTCTGTCTGTCTCTGTCTGTCTCTGTCTGTCTCTGTCTGTCTCTGTCTGTCTCTGTCTGTCTCTGTCTGTCTCTGTCTGTCTCTGTCTGTCTCTGTCTGTCTCTGTCTGTCTCTGTCTGTCTCTGTCTGTCTCTGTCTGTCTCTGTCTGTCTCTGTCTGTCTCTGTCTGTCTCTGTCTGTCTCTGTCTGTCTCTGTCTGTCTCTGTCTGTCTCTGTCTGTCTCTGTCTGTCTCTGTCTGTCTCTGTCTGTCTCTGTCTGTCTCTGTCTGTCTCTGTCTGTCTCTGTCTGTCTCTGTCTGTCTCTGTCTGTCTCTGTCTGTCTCTGTCTGTCTCTGTCTGTCTCTGTCTGTCTCTGTCTGTCTCTGTCTGTCTCTGTCTGTCTCTGTCTGTCTCTGTCTGTCTCTGTCTGTCTCTGTCTGTCTCTGTCTGTCTCTGTCTGTCTCTGTCTGTCTCTGTCTGTCTCTGTCTGTCTCTGTCTGTCTCTGTCTGTCTCTGTCTGTCTCTGTCTGTCTCTGTCTGTCTCTGTCTGTCTCTGTCTGTCTCTGTCTGTCTCTGTCTGTCTCTGTCTGTCTCTGTCTGTCTCTGTCTGTCTCTGTCTGTCTCTGTCTGTCTCTGTCTGTCTCTGTCTGTCTCTGTCTGTCTCTGTCTGTCTCTGTCTGTCTCTGTCTGTCTCTGTCTGTCTCTGTCTGTCTCTGTCTGTCTCTGTCTGTCTCTGTCTGTCTCTGTCTGTCTCTGTCTGTCTCTGTCTGTCTCTGTCTGTCTCTGTCTGTCTCTGTCTGTCTCTGTCTGTCTCTGTCTGTCTCTGTCTGTCTCTGTCTGTCTCTGTCTGTCTCTGTCTGTCTCTGTCTGTCTCTGTCTGTCTCTGTCTGTCTCTGTCTGTCTCTGTCTGTCTCTGTCTGTCTCTGTCTGTCTCTGTCTGTCTCTGTCTGTCTCTGTCTGTCTCTGTCTGTCTCTGTCTGTCTCTGTCTGTCTCTGTCTGTCTCTGTCTGTCTCTGTCTGTCTCTGTCTGTCTCTGTCTGTCTCTGTCTGTCTCTGTCTGTCTCTGTCTGTCTCTGTCTGTCTCTGTCTGTCTCTGTCTGTCTCTGTCTGTCTCTGTCTGTCTCTGTCTGTCTCTGTCTGTCTCTGTCTGTCTCTGTCTGTCTCTGTCTGTCTCTGTCTGTCTCTGTCTGTCTCTGTCTGTCTCTGTCTGTCTCTGTCTGTCTCTGTCTGTCTCTGTCTGTCTCTGTCTGTCTCTGTCTGTCTCTGTCTGTCTCTGTCTGTCTCTGTCTGTCTCTGTCTGTCTCTGTCTGTCTCTGTCTGTCTCTGTCTGTCTCTGTCTGTCTCTGTCTGTCTCTGTCTGTCTCTGTCTGTCTCTGTCTGTCTCTGTCTGTCTCTGTCTGTCTCTGTCTGTCTCTGTCTGTCTCTGTCTGTCTCTGTCTGTCTCTGTCTGTCTCTGTCTGTCTCTGTCTGTCTCTGTCTGTCTCTGTCTGTCTCTGTCTGTCTCTGTCTGTCTCTGTCTGTCTCTGTCTGTCTCTGTCTGTCTCTGTCTGTCTCTGTCTGTCTCTGTCTGTCTCTGTCTGTCTCTGTCTGTCTCTGTCTGTCTCTGTCTGTCTCTGTCTGTCTCTGTCTGTCTCTGTCTGTCTCTGTCTGTCTCTGTCTGTCTCTGTCTGTCTCTGTCTGTCTCTGTCTGTCTCTGTCTGTCTCTGTCTGTCTCTGTCTGTCTCTGTCTGTCTCTGTCTGTCTCTGTCTGTCTCTGTCTGTCTCTGTCTGTCTCTGTCTGTCTCTGTCTGTCTCTGTCTGTCTCTGTCTGTCTCTGTCTGTCTCTGTCTGTCTCTGTCTGTCTCTGTCTGTCTCTGTCTGTCTCTGTCTGTCTCTGTCTGTCTCTGTCTGTCTCTGTCTGTCTCTGTCTGTCTCTGTCTGTCTCTGTCTGTCTCTGTCTGTCTCTGTCTGTCTCTGTCTGTCTCTGTCTGTCTCTGTCTGTCTCTGTCTGTCTCTGTCTGTCTCTGTCTGTCTCTGTCTGTCTCTGTCTGTCTCTGTCTGTCTCTGTCTGTCTCTGTCTGTCTCTGTCTGTCTCTGTCTGTCTCTGTCTGTCTCTGTCTGTCTCTGTCTGTCTCTGTCTGTCTCTGTCTGTCTCTGTCTGTCTCTGTCTGTCTCTGTCTGTCTCTGTCTGTCTCTGTCTGTCTCTGTCTGTCTCTGTCTGTCTCTGTCTGTCTCTGTCTGTCTCTGTCTGTCTCTGTCTGTCTCTGTCTGTCTCTGTCTGTCTCTGTCTGTCTCTGTCTGTCTCTGTCTGTCTCTGTCTGTCTCTGTCTGTCTCTGTCTGTCTCTGTCTGTCTCTGTCTGTCTCTGTCTGTCTCTGTCTGTCTCTGTCTGTCTCTGTCTGTCTCTGTCTGTCTCTGTCTGTCTCTGTCTGTCTCTGTCTGTCTCTGTCTGTCTCTGTCTGTCTCTGTCTGTCTCTGTCTGTCTCTGTCTGTCTCTGTCTGTCTCTGTCTGTCTCTGTCTGTCTCTGTCTGTCTCTGTCTGTCTCTGTCTGTCTCTGTCTGTCTCTGTCTGTCTCTGTCTGTCTCTGTCTGTCTCTGTCTGTCTCTGTCTGTCTCTGTCTGTCTCTGTCTGTCTCTGTCTGTCTCTGTCTGTCTCTGTCTGTCTCTGTCTGTCTCTGTCTGTCTCTGTCTGTCTCTGTCTGTCTCTGTCTGTCTCTGTCTGTCTCTGTCTGTCTCTGTCTGTCTCTGTCTGTCTCTGTCTGTCTCTGTCTGTCTCTGTCTGTCTCTGTCTGTCTCTGTCTGTCTCTGTCTGTCTCTGTCTGTCTCTGTCTGTCTCTGTCTGTCTCTGTCTGTCTCTGTCTGTCTCTGTCTGTCTCTGTCTGTCTCTGTCTGTCTCTGTCTGTCTCTGTCTGTCTCTGTCTGTCTCTGTCTGTCTCTGTCTGTCTCTGTCTGTCTCTGTCTGTCTCTGTCTGTCTCTGTCTGTCTCTGTCTGTCTCTGTCTGTCTCTGTCTGTCTCTGTCTGTCTCTGTCTGTCTCTGTCTGTCTCTGTCTGTCTCTGTCTGTCTCTGTCTGTCTCTGTCTGTCTCTGTCTGTCTCTGTCTGTCTCTGTCTGTCTCTGTCTGTCTCTGTCTGTCTCTGTCTGTCTCTGTCTGTCTCTGTCTGTCTCTGTCTGTCTCTGTCTGTCTCTGTCTGTCTCTGTCTGTCTCTGTCTGTCTCTGTCTGTCTCTGTCTGTCTCTGTCTGTCTCTGTCTGTCTCTGTCTGTCTCTGTCTGTCTCTGTCTGTCTCTGTCTGTCTCTGTCTGTCTCTGTCTGTCTCTGTCTGTCTCTGTCTGTCTCTGTCTGTCTCTGTCTGTCTCTGTCTGTCTCTGTCTGTCTCTGTCTGTCTCTGTCTGTCTCTGTCTGTCTCTGTCTGTCTCTGTCTGTCTCTGTCTGTCTCTGTCTGTCTCTGTCTGTCTCTGTCTGTCTCTGTCTGTCTCTGTCTGTCTCTGTCTGTCTCTGTCTGTCTCTGTCTGTCTCTGTCTGTCTCTGTCTGTCTCTGTCTGTCTCTGTCTGTCTCTGTCTGTCTCTGTCTGTCTCTGTCTGTCTCTGTCTGTCTCTGTCTGTCTCTGTCTGTCTCTGTCTGTCTCTGTCTGTCTCTGTCTGTCTCTGTCTGTCTCTGTCTGTCTCTGTCTGTCTCTGTCTGTCTCTGTCTGTCTCTGTCTGTCTCTGTCTGTCTCTGTCTGTCTCTGTCTGTCTCTGTCTGTCTCTGTCTGTCTCTGTCTGTCTCTGTCTGTCTCTGTCTGTCTCTGTCTGTCTCTGTCTGTCTCTGTCTGTCTCTGTCTGTCTCTGTCTGTCTCTGTCTGTCTCTGTCTGTCTCTGTCTGTCTCTGTCTGTCTCTGTCTGTCTCTGTCTGTCTCTGTCTGTCTCTGTCTGTCTCTGTCTGTCTCTGTCTGTCTCTGTCTGTCTCTGTCTGTCTCTGTCTGTCTCTGTCTGTCTCTGTCTGTCTCTGTCTGTCTCTGTCTGTCTCTGTCTGTCTCTGTCTGTCTCTGTCTGTCTCTGTCTGTCTCTGTCTGTCTCTGTCTGTCTCTGTCTGTCTCTGTCTGTCTCTGTCTGTCTCTGTCTGTCTCTGTCTGTCTCTGTCTGTCTCTGTCTGTCTCTGTCTGTCTCTGTCTGTCTCTGTCTGTCTCTGTCTGTCTCTGTCTGTCTCTGTCTGTCTCTGTCTGTCTCTGTCTGTCTCTGTCTGTCTCTGTCTGTCTCTGTCTGTCTCTGTCTGTCTCTGTCTGTCTCTGTCTGTCTCTGTCTGTCTCTGTCTGTCTCTGTCTGTCTCTGTCTGTCTCTGTCTGTCTCTGTCTGTCTCTGTCTGTCTCTGTCTGTCTCTGTCTGTCTCTGTCTGTCTCTGTCTGTCTCTGTCTGTCTCTGTCTGTCTCTGTCTGTCTCTGTCTGTCTCTGTCTGTCTCTGTCTGTCTCTGTCTGTCTCTGTCTGTCTCTGTCTGTCTCTGTCTGTCTCTGTCTGTCTCTGTCTGTCTCTGTCTGTCTCTGTCTGTCTCTGTCTGTCTCTGTCTGTCTCTGTCTGTCTCTGTCTGTCTCTGTCTGTCTCTGTCTGTCTCTGTCTGTCTCTGTCTGTCTCTGTCTGTCTCTGTCTGTCTCTGTCTGTCTCTGTCTGTCTCTGTCTGTCTCTGTCTGTCTCTGTCTGTCTCTGTCTGTCTCTGTCTGTCTCTGTCTGTCTCTGTCTGTCTCTGTCTGTCTCTGTCTGTCTCTGTCTGTCTCTGTCTGTCTCTGTCTGTCTCTGTCTGTCTCTGTCTGTCTCTGTCTGTCTCTGTCTGTCTCTGTCTGTCTCTGTCTGTCTCTGTCTGTCTCTGTCTGTCTCTGTCTGTCTCTGTCTGTCTCTGTCTGTCTCTGTCTGTCTCTGTCTGTCTCTGTCTGTCTCTGTCTGTCTCTGTCTGTCTCTGTCTGTCTCTGTCTGTCTCTGTCTGTCTCTGTCTGTCTCTGTCTGTCTCTGTCTGTCTCTGTCTGTCTCTGTCTGTCTCTGTCTGTCTCTGTCTGTCTCTGTCTGTCTCTGTCTGTCTCTGTCTGTCTCTGTCTGTCTCTGTCTGTCTCTGTCTGTCTCTGTCTGTCTCTGTCTGTCTCTGTCTGTCTCTGTCTGTCTCTGTCTGTCTCTGTCTGTCTCTGTCTGTCTCTGTCTGTCTCTGTCTGTCTCTGTCTGTCTCTGTCTGTCTCTGTCTGTCTCTGTCTGTCTCTGTCTGTCTCTGTCTGTCTCTGTCTGTCTCTGTCTGTCTCTGTCTGTCTCTGTCTGTCTCTGTCTGTCTCTGTCTGTCTCTGTCTGTCTCTGTCTGTCTCTGTCTGTCTCTGTCTGTCTCTGTCTGTCTCTGTCTGTCTCTGTCTGTCTCTGTCTGTCTCTGTCTGTCTCTGTCTGTCTCTGTCTGTCTCTGTCTGTCTCTGTCTGTCTCTGTCTGTCTCTGTCTGTCTCTGTCTGTCTCTGTCTGTCTCTGTCTGTCTCTGTCTGTCTCTGTCTGTCTCTGTCTGTCTCTGTCTGTCTCTGTCTGTCTCTGTCTGTCTCTGTCTGTCTCTGTCTGTCTCTGTCTGTCTCTGTCTGTCTCTGTCTGTCTCTGTCTGTCTCTGTCTGTCTCTGTCTGTCTCTGTCTGTCTCTGTCTGTCTCTGTCTGTCTCTGTCTGTCTCTGTCTGTCTCTGTCTGTCTCTGTCTGTCTCTGTCTGTCTCTGTCTGTCTCTGTCTGTCTCTGTCTGTCTCTGTCTGTCTCTGTCTGTCTCTGTCTGTCTCTGTCTGTCTCTGTCTGTCTCTGTCTGTCTCTGTCTGTCTCTGTCTGTCTCTGTCTGTCTCTGTCTGTCTCTGTCTGTCTCTGTCTGTCTCTGTCTGTCTCTGTCTGTCTCTGTCTGTCTC
>JAXIVJ010004241.1:50000-52500 GCA_036785665.1 Chirona hameri | reverse complement strand
CGGTGCACGGACTCAAACAGACTCAAGGACCGGCATGGTCAATGCTGACAGGTGATTTCTGCGTTGGCAGGACTAGTGCATCACAGCCTATGTTGTGGTTTAGAACTCCGACCGCCGGTGTGTGGCGGCGAGTTTTGAAGGGATAAAGTCACTTAATGAGGTCAGCTGACGTAATTTAGTGTTTAAGTATAGTATGTAAACGACGCGATAGAAAGATAGTTCACTTGGTTTACAGAGTCATATCATTGTATGTATATGTGCATCTCAAACAAGTTTAATTTCATTTTTTTGCCGGAATATGTTACAGAATGACACCGATCGGTACGCCGGGTATACACTGCGTGCATTAGTTATCCGATCGCAATTGTAGTAGGTCTGATTATATGGTGTCGGGCGTTGTAGCGCAGGTACGGGTAGCAATCAGACAACATATATGTGCATCCGTGTTCTTGGTGCGGCGATTTGGCCGCCCGCCGCCCGGGGCCCGCCCGACGAGCGCTGCCCAGGTCAAGGTCGGAGCCTTGTCAGTGAGGGTTGGCGCAAATGGGGATAGGGAGAGGGAGGGTGGGGGTATATATATAGATACTCGGTACTCGGATAATACGGTGAAGTATGTTGTGTATTGGTTAACAGCATACGAAAGTCTGAGTGCATGGGGCGGCTCGTGGAAGGTAGTGTCGATGAATAGTGCGATAGATGGGAGTGAATCGGCTCGGCTCGGCGAGTGTGTTGTTATCCTGTTTAGTGCGATTATTCACGTGATAGTTCAATGGCATCAGTGCATAGTGGGAGTGCTCCCAGGAGTATTCTTAGCGATAGCAACGTAAATAGCATGAATAATTTTTCGATCGCAAGCTTTAACGTAAGGGGATTGCGTGACAGAAAGAAAAGGGAGAACCATTTTTAGGCATTTGCACTTAAAGTATCGTAATCATATCGTGATTTTACTAGAAACTCATTCGTCTTCAGACAATGAAGCTATATGGCAGAATGAATGGGGGTCAACGGTTCTATTCAGTCATGGAACAGTGCACCAGGCAGGTGTTGCAGTATTGATACCACGATCGTTTCAAGGAGTTATCTGTGATAATATGGCCGATACGGAAGGTAGGGTGGTCGGCGTACGACTTGAAGTAGGAAATAATCGTACAGCGGTATTAGGTATTTACGCACCAGCAATCGATATTCAAGGAGAAAAAATCGCCTTTTTTGAAAAAGTTCGTAACATATTAACTGACTTCAATGACGTGTTTATGATAATCGGCGGAGACTTCAATGTACATATGGGTATGTGTGATGTTGAGGAAGGTAAATTTAATGAAACGAGTGCAAGTTCCAAACTAGAAGAGATCACGGAGGAATTTTGCCTCGTAGATATATGGAGACATCAAAATCCGCGGACTAGGAACTTCACGTGGAGACGACTGAACCCAACACAGCAGTCGAGAATAGATTATATATTTATAAGTGCTGCATTTCAGTTGGAGTTCGACGTACATTCGAGTATTGCTGCAGGCATTCGGAGCGATCATAGCGTCGTGGATATAGTTGCTGTTCCGGCTGGTAGACAGAGAGGGCCCGGCCTGTGGAGGTACAACAATGAACTGCATGAATCTGACCCAATTTTCGTGGAATCAGTACGGGAGGAAATAGCACGGGCACGAAATGAGGTTGATCCCTATAATGCAGACGCCTCCATAGGGGTTAAAATTGAAATGCTTCTAAGTAATATAAGAGTGCTAAGTATACGGCGTGGAAAGGCGATTGCGTTTGAACTCAGGAAAGAAGAAACGGAACTATTAAAACAGGTCACGATAATGGAAAAGGATATTAGTGAATTAGATGAACAGCAAAAGAGTGCATATATGGAGGCTAGACAGAGGTTAGACGGCATTAAAACGAAACGCGGGGTGCAGGCTATCATAGCATCAGGGGTTAAATGGTTAGAACAGGGCGAAAGGGCAACCAGCTATTTCCTGAGTAGAGGAAAGCAGCTCTCGGCTCTAAAAACAATCACAAAAATAAATGATAAGGGTCACTTTATAGTTGGTGATTGTGCCATCCTGCAACATTGCGCAAATCATTACAGCAAAGTATTCACAGCAATGGGTGTGAATAAGAGCAAAATGTGTCGGTTCCTGGAAAATTACAATATTCCAAAGTTAAATGAATTAGAAAGACAGCAATGTGACGGTTTAATTGCGAGTAGTGAGTGTAGGTTCGCATTGAGCACAATGCACAAAAATAAGGCGCCAGGAGTGACTGGATTTACGGCAGAATTCTTCCTTTTCTTTTGGGACGATATAGGCGAATATATAACAGATTACATAAATGATGCCTATGAAAATGACTTCTTCATTACACAGAAGCGAGGCATAATTACATTGATACCGAAAAAGGGGGACCAGGCAGTCTTGCAGAATAAAAGGCCTATCTGCCTATTAGACGTGATATATAAAATTGCTGCAAAGGTTATTGCGAATAGAGTGGGGAAAGTCAT
>JAXIVJ010004241.1:0-40000 GCA_036785665.1 Chirona hameri | reverse complement strand
GATAGACAGATAGACAGATAGACAGATAGACAGATAGACAGATAGACAGATAGACAGATAGACAGATAGACAGATAGACAGATAGACAGATAGACAGATAGACAGATAGACAGATAGACAGATAGACAGATAGACAGATAGACAGATAGACAGATAGACAGATAGACAGATAGACAGATAGACAGATAGACAGATAGACAGATAGACAGACAGACAGACGCTTATCAATTTGGTCATTTTACATGCTATTTTATATAAAACAAATATGCTATTCGCTAATAACATTTGACTGAATAAAACTAGATTGGTACGGTAAACGTCATTTTGCTGTTCTCATCAAGACGAGTTGAATGCTCTGCAGCATGACCCCCTTCTGACATTTGATGACCTTGATCTTAAATTTCAAAGTTAGTATTTTTTGTAAATATTTTTTTTTGATAACCAAGCCAAATGTATTTCCTATTTTGACTTTATTATTGTTAAGTGTAAAGAAGTTTCGTTCAAATGAACACAAATGATGGTTATTTGTCTTCAAATATGCTAAATGTTGTCATTTTTATGTTCTTTTTGTGAAAGATGTTATCCTCTAATAACTTTCGACTGAATAAAGATACAAAGGTAAAATAGACACCATTTGTTATTTTCGTCAAGACGCGTTGAATGCAGGGGCGCAACCAGACCTTCGGCAATGGGGGGGGGGCAAAGGGGCCCCCGTCATCCCCTGAGGGCCCCTTCGCCCAAAGGCCCCCCCCCCCCAAAAAAAAACGCCAAATGGTATCTCCTCGGCGGATTTAGGCCTCTATATTTTGCAAGGGCCCTAAATGATCGAGAAAAAAAACGTCGGACAGACCCATGTTGAACAGACCCCATGCGTAGATTGACTGATAAGTAGGTAGTCTGATACAAAATAATTTGCGGCAACTGACTCCCTTTGGCACCATGTGAAGTATTAACGCGCGCACCGACGTGGCGTGCGGATATCCGCCCACCTGAAGTTTTCGTAAATATTGGGAAAACGGGGATGTGCAGCGCCGCCAAACTTAGCATAGCTATTCAGGCATCTATTATCCACATTGTGTGTATTTTGTTATCTCGAGTCATCTCAGGTTAGGTCAAAAGTTCATGTTAAGTGACCCCACCTCCAAGCAAGTTTTTTAAAGTGTGTGGCCGTGCCAAAGCCACAGTGATTGACCGAGCGGTTTCAAACTCACAGGACTTAATAAGGCCATAAGTACCTACAATTCGTTTATCTTGAATTTGAAATATCGGTGACCTTAGGTCAGATCGATTTCGTGACCTCATCATTATAAGTAAATGGATAACAATGAAAACACGTATAAATCCACAGTAAATGCTTAAATTTGACCAGATACACCATTATTGTGCCGTATGCAAAGACACAAGTCACATTTTTGTTCTGTGACCTCTGCGAAGTCAACTCAGGTGACCCCGAGGTCACCCGTTGTTTTTCTTCAATAACTCTTTGCCAAATCAAGGTAGCGTAATAGAGTTCTCAACACTGTGTTTGGCTCGTCGAGACGCGTTGATTGATGTAAAATTTGAACTTGACCTGACCTTGACCTGAGCACAGGTCATGTAAATCTGGGGATATTACCCAACTAGGTCATGGTCATATGATATACTATTCGATACGTCTCGACGGAGAAACACAATGGTGCAAACTGTAGGCATCACTTTATCATGCGCATCTCAAAAGTTATTTTTTTTTTAAACAATTCCGCGATTTTTAGAATGTTTCAAGTTCGATGGCCTCCCCTGAGCTAACTATTGACCTGAGATGAAATCTGATGGAGCCTGAGTGACAAAAAAAAACATTTTCTTTCGGACGTTTTTTCGCTCGTCGCTAGAGTTCGCTCTTCGCTTTTCGCTCTTTTCGTTTTCGAGATATAGATGGTTTTGGTAAGGATATCATATATGGCCGACATTTTATATTTGTTGACCTCTGGTGACCTCAATAATGACCTGACCCAAAAAAATGACCTTAGTACTTTCATAATACCTTGTTTCGAGCTATCTAACGTTTGTTATGTTTGTCGCTATGTTGCATTAAAAACAAAATAGAGGAGAGGTACCCCCCCCCCCCCTGTCGGTTCGAAGTTGGCGCGGCCCCGTCGGTGCGCGGGTTAACAATTTTAGTTGCACGCACAAGGCTCCTTGAAGGTCCCAGCAGCAACACAATGAAGAAGAGGCAACGCGAAACTTCGGGCCCTCAACATTTTACGTTGCCCCGATTGCTCACGTTTGTGACAAATTACATTGCAAACACATAAATTCGGGGTAATTCACTGACGTATAGACTATGGAATGTGGAGGCGCTTTACGCGAAACGATCCGTCATAAGTTTGCAAAGACAACTTCAGAAAACAACAACGTATAAAACTTCAGTCGAACATTTTGGGCGGTCATGGGCTTATCAAGTAGCTTGTCTTAGTTTAAGGCCACTGGCAGATCCAGCAGGCGGCGAGGGGGGGGGGGGGCAAAGAGGTCATGCCCCAAACCGGCCGAAATCGGCCACAAATTGATTGACACATTCCCTGATTTTAACAGAATAATTAAGCAATTTAACCAAGGGTTTATTATTATTATTATTATTATTATGTTTACCATCAAATTCAATACGAAACTAAATTAAATGGCTGACCTTGAATTCCCGGCGCTGTCCGATCAGTGACTGGTCGGTTGCAAGTGGTGGGCGGAGTCAAGGGCGAGACTACAGAGCGACCGGACGTTAGCCTCTATCCGAGCTCGTATTGTGTTTAACATTACGAGTGAATGGAAAGCGCCCTAAATTTTCGTTTGACACTAACAAACTTTTATAATACAAATTAGCGCAGTCCACAGGGCCTGAAACGTCCATTGCGATAAATTTGTTCATACCAGTTGATGCATTCAAAAGTTATCGCCGAAAATTCGGGTCCCAAGTGCACTAGCGGATCTAGAGGGTGTGTGTGTGTGTGGGGGGGGGGGGGGGGGGGGGGTAACCAGGCCATGCTCCCCATGGGCGGATCTAGAGGGTGTGTGTGTGGGGGGGGGGGGTAACCAGGCCATGCTCCCCATGGGCGGATCTAGAGTGTGTGTGTGTGTGTGTGGGGGGGGGGGGGGGGGGGGGTAACCAGGCCATGCTCCCCATGGGCGGATCTAGAGGGTGTGTGTGTGGGGGGGGGGGGGGGAACCAGGCCATGCTCCCCATGGGCGGATCTAGAGGGTGTGTGTGGGGGGGGGGGGAGGGTAACCAGGCCATGCTCCCCATGGGCGGATCTAGAGGGTGTGTGTGTGTGTGGGGGGGGGGGGGGGGGTAACCAGGCCATGCTCCCCATGGGCGGATCTAGAGTGTGTGTGTGTGTGTGGGGGGGGGGGGGGGTAACCAGGCCATGCTCCCCATGGGCGGATCTAGAGGGTGTGTGTGTGTGTGTGTGTGTGGGGGGGGGGGTAACCAGGCCATGCTCCCCATGGGCGGATCTAGAGGGTATGTGTGTGTGTGTGTGTGTGTGTGGGGGGGGGGGGGGGTAACCAGGCCATGCTCCCCATGGGCGGATCTAGAGGGTGTGTGTGTGTGTGTGTGTGTGTGGGGGGGGGGGGGGTAACCAGGCCATGCTCCCATGGGCGGATCTAGAGGGTGTGTGTGTGTGGGGGGGGGGGGGGGGTAACCAGGCCATGCTCCCCATGGGCGGATCTAGAGGGTGTGTGTGTGTGTAGGGGGGGGGGGGGGTAACCAGGCCATGCTCCCCATGGGCGGATCTAGAGGGTGTGTGTGTGGGGGGGGGTAACCAGGCCATGCTCCCCATGGGCGGATCTAGAGGGTGTGTGTGTGTGGGGGGGGGGGGGGGGTAACCAGGCCATGCTCCCCATGGGCGGATCTAGAGGGTGTGTGTGTGTGTGTGGGGGGGGGGGGGGGTAACCAGGCCATGCTCCCCATGGGCGGATCTAGAGGGTGTGTGTGTGTGTGTGTGTGTGTGTGTGTGGGGGGGGGGGGGGGTAACCAGGCCATGCTCCCCATGGGCGGATCTAGAGGGTGTGTGTGTGTGTGTGGGGGGGGGGGGTAACCAGGCCATGCTCCCCATGGGCGGATCTAGAGGGTGTGTGTGTGTGTGGGGGGGGGGGGGGGGTAACCAGGCCATGCTCCTCATGGGCGGATCTAGAGGGTGTGTGTGTGTGGGGGGGGGGGGGGTAACCAGGCCATGCTCCCATGGGCGGATCTAGAGGGTGTGTGTGTGGGGGGGGGGGGGGTAACCAGGCCATGCTCCCCATGGCGGATCTAGAGGGTGTGTGTGTGTGGGGGGGGGGGGGTAACCAGGCCATGCTCCCCATGGGCGGATCTAGAGGGTGTGTGTGTGTGGGGGGGGGGGGGGGGGGTAACCAGGCCATGCTCCCCATGGGCGGATCTAGAGGGTGTGTGTGTGTGTGTGTGGGGGGGGGGGGGGTAACCAGGCCATGCTCCCCATGGGCGGATCTAGAGGGTGTGTGTGTGTGTGTGTGGGGGGGGGGGGGGTAACCAGGCCATGCTCCCATGGGCGGATCTAGAGGGTGTGTGTGTGGGGGGGGGGGGGGGTAACCAGGCCATGCTCCCATGGGCGGATCTAGAGGGTGTGTGTGTGTGGGGGGGGGGGGGGGGTAACCAGGCCATGCTCCCCATGGGCGGATCTAGAGGGTGTGTGTGTGTGTGGGGGGGGGGGTAACCAGGCCATGCTCCCCATGGGCGGATCTAGAGGGTGTGTGTGTGTGTGTGTGTGTGGGGGGGGGGTAACCAGGCCATGCTCCCCATGGGCGAATCTAGAGGGTGTGTGTGTGTGGGGGGGGGGGGGGTAACCAGGCCATGCTCCCCATGGGCGGATCTAGAGGGTGTGTGTGTGTGTGGGGGGGGGGGGGGTAACCAGGCCATGCTCCCCATGGGCGGATCTAGAGGGTGTGTGTGTGTGGGGGGGGGGGGGGGGGGTAACCAGGCCATGCTCCCCATGGGCGGATCTAGAGGGTGTGTGTGTGTGTGGGGGGGGGGTAACCAGGCCATGCTCCCCATGGGCGGATCTAGAGGGTGTGTGTGTGTGTGGGGGGGGGGGTAACCAGGCCATGCTCCCCATGGGCGGATCTAGAGGGTGTGTGTGTGTGTGGGGGGGGGGGGGGGGTAACCAGGCCATGCTCCCCATGGGCGGATCTAGAGGGTGTGTGTGTGTGTGTGTGTGGGGGGGGGGGGGGGTAACCAGGCCATGCTCCCATGGGCGGATCTAGAGGGTGTGTGTGTGTGTGGGGGGGGGGGGGGTAACCAGGCCATGCTCCCCATGGGCGGATCTAGAGGGTGTGTGTGTGTGTGGGGGGGGGGGGGGGGTAACCAGGCCATGCTCCCATGGGCGGATCTAGAGGGTGTGTGTGTGTGGGGGGGGGGGGGGGTAACCAGGCCATGCTCCCCATGGGCGGATCTAGAGGGTGTGTGTGGGGGGGGGGGGTAACCAGGCCATGCTCCCCATGGGCGGATCTAGAGGGTGTGTGTGTGTGTGTGGGGGGGGGGGGGTAACCAGGCCATGCTCCCCATGGGCGGATCTAGAGGGTGTGTGTGTGTGGGGGGGGGGGGGGGTAACCAGGCCATGCTCCCCATGGGCGGATCTAGAGGGTGTGTGTGTGTGTGGGGGGGGGGGGGGTAACCAGGCCATGCTCCCCATGGGCGGATCTAGAGGGTGTGTGTGTGTGTGGGGGGGGGGGGTAACCAGGCCATGCTCCCCATGGGCGGATCTAGAGGGTGTGTGTGTGTGGGGGGGGGGGGGGGGTAACCAGGCCATGCTCCCCATGGGCGGATCTAGAGGGTGTGTGTGTGTGTGGGGGGGGGGGGGGGTAACCAGGCCATGCTCCCATGGGCGGATCTAGAGGGTGTGTGTGTGGGGGGGGGGGGGGGTAACCAGGCCATGCTCCCCATGGGCGGATCTAGAGGGTGTGTGTGTGTGTGTGGGGGGGGGGGGGGTAACCAGGCCATGCTCCCCATGGGCGGATCTAGAGGGTGTGTGTGTGTGTGGGGGGGGGGGGGTAACCAGGCCATGCTCCCCATGGGCGGATCTAGACCATGTCCCCAAACCACCTGAAATCGGCACAAATTTGACACATTTCCTGAGATGATATAAGATCTAAGCAACTTTTACTAAAGAACGTTTGTTTTAAATCAGTTATCGATGCACATGCAAGCGAAATCCGATGAGTTTTCAGAATTGTGTAAGACTTTGGGATTTGCCCCCCCCCCAAACTGATCCAAACCACCCATTCTGGATCCGCCCTTGATCCCCCCCCCCAAGCCTGGAAGGAGAGGCCAACATGTCTTTTGCCCTTCCAAAAGAAAAGCGTTAACAATTTGTCGTAAAAATTGACTTTGCAGCAGTCAAAATCCAGCTATCCAGTGAAAAACGGGAAATTTTTGGAAAACACGGCTCTTACCATCAAATAATTACTTTAAAAAAGTTAAACTGGACGCGAAAATAGCGGCCAGCAAGCTGCCAGTCGGAATTGAAGCTCGAACAAACGTTTTTTTTTACATGTAGGAAGAACACTTCCTATGGTATCAATTTCGAATCCAATCTACACTCTATTTCGTCGCAAATGGTTGTCAAAAATGACGCGTTGCTTTCGTGGAAATAACTTCGGGACGCGTGACAGCGGTGTGTACAAAATTCACGTGTGATTCTCACGAAGGTCCCAATGGCAATTGTGCAATCAAAATAAAACAAACTATAGGTAGGTAGGTACCTAGGTTGCTACTTCTAGCTCAAACCTTATCAGAAGTATCTGCCCCCTCCCAGATTTTCTCAATAACCTGAAAACTATGATGGATATCAACGTGAAACTTTCAATACCTTATCCGGCATCAAGTCTAAGTCTTCTCACCAACTTTAAAGGGACTATCCCACCTTAAAGGGACTGTCCCACATTTTTGAAAGTTGTCGAATCACACTTAATTGTATGTCTACATGTCAGGCGAGGTCAGCTGAACATGTTCGTGAACTTTTTTTATCTCCAAAAAATGTTTATCTTGGAAGATATTCAACTTTTAGTTTTAAGCGGAAAGTTGGGTTGGTGACGTCATATATATATTTTTTAATAACAGGGAAATCCTTTATGCTGCCAAATGTATGGCACAATTTTTGTCGACATCTATTGCGCAGAAAAATCGAATCACCCGGTGTCTAGATTGGCTTAGATTGCGAACCACCCGGGGATCGAGAAATGAAAGACGAAAATATTTCAAGGCTGACCTTTAAACAAGTCGGCTATCATTACCAGTTGGGTAAAGAGACACGACGCTGTCGGTTTAGAGGCCCTATTCAAATATATATGGGCCTTATTTTGTACAGATGTCAAAATCAAACTCGAATATCGTTTTGATTAGATCATTGTGGTTGTTTTAACTGCTACCATACTTAATTGCAATGCCAAGCCATCAAAATGGCTATCTCAACTCAAATATAATGTTAAAGGGACTATCCCACCTTAACATTATATTTGAGTTGAGATGGCCATTTTGATGGCTTGGCATTCAAATTTAGTATGGTGGTTGTTAAAACAACCACAATGATCTAATCAAAAAGATATTCGAGTTTGATTTTGACATCTCGGCGCGCTGCTGGCTGGGCGTGGCTTGCCTGACCGGCTGGGGTGGCTCGTGTGGCGCGCCCGACGGGAGCGCGGCGTGCCGGGCTGCTGAAGTGACACGACTGAGACTGTGAGCGGCGCGCCTGACTGGATGGAGAGCGGCGTGCCAAACTGGCTGTGAGCGGCGTGCCAAACTGGCTGTGAGCGGCGTGCATGGGTGCCTGAGGGCGGTTCGCCCTGGTGCCTGTACGGCTCGCCTGTTGGCCGTGGTCAGCGCGCCCGGCTGATGAAGATGTCGCGCCGGGTCTGCTGGATCGACGCGCCTGTCTGGTTGGGAGCGGCTTGCTCGACTGGCTGGGCTCGCTCGTCTGGGTGACTCGTGTGGTGAACCCGACGGGTTAGCGCGGCGTGCCGGGCTGCTGTAGTGACGTGCCTGAAACTGTGAGCGGCGCTCCGGACTGACTATGAACGGTGCGCCTGACTGGCTGGGAACGGTGCGCATGGGTGCCGGAAGGCGGCTCGCCGGGCGCCTGGGCGGCTCGCCTGCTGACCGGGGTCAATGCGCCCGGCTGATGAAGATGGCGCGCCGGGTCTGCTGGGGCGGCGCGCCTGTCTTGTTGGAGGCGGCTCGCCGGCTGGCTGGGGGCGTCGTGCCTAGCTGGATGAAGTTGGTGTGCCCTGGCTGGATACGACCGTCTGGCCGTGATGTGGGGTGGGAGGGGGGGGGGGATGGACTGTTGAGTTATGGCTCCCTGATTGTGATGTGATGAAGCTGGAATGGCTGTAGTATGCTTATTGCGCCTTAGTTTTATTTATCTTAGTTAATACAGGCACTGTCAAACCTTCCTCTAACCATTAACAATAACGGTCCGAATGCTAACATGACTAATAAGTGAATCCTTATTCCACCAAACCTTTTTGACAGTGTCATTCATAACTATGCGGTGTTTTTCTAATTTTTATTTTTGTCTTTTGTTGAAGTGCCAACCTCCATGATCAGGTAATACACTACCGTTCTGACTCCGAACAAGCTAACCTATCGGATTTTTGAGGGCCTAGTTATCCAGACTAAAAAATAAAGCGAAAAAATCCGCGCAGCTACGCGGCGCAAATCAATCACTGTTCTTTTCCAGTACAAAAGGGTCTAATATAGACTGTACACACTGGCGGCCGCAGGGGGGGGGGGGGGGGGGGGAGGGCATGGGGGCCATGGCCCCACCGTTGGCGTTAAAGGGGGGGGGGGGCAACATGACTTTTTACCCCACCTTTTGCTCCAGACAGATTTCCTCGTTTTGACCCTGCATCCTGGTTAAAAATTAGTTCTCCGGCCCGCTCAAAACCTCAAATTGTGGCGCCACTTCGCGGCGAATAATAGTTGTGTGGGTGTCCATTTTGCGTAAATACCACTGGTAGTTATGTTTAAGGACAGCTTTTGTGACAAGTCTTCTTCAAGCCTCTCCCTTCGCAAAAGCCTGCCTATTTGTTAGTTCAATAACATTTTTAAAGTCCGCACGAGACATAAAGCAAGTGATACACTGTTATCGCATGCGTAAGATGTACTGCTCGTAACAAAACGGCTACCACCACTGGTCACGAACCTCGACTACCCTCTTGGTCAAGCTGCCCCTCCTCCACACCCTCTTCATCAGCCGCCCGGGGCCGCCCTTGACTGTAAAAATTATATATGTTAGCACCATTCGCGGCACTTCAAATGATATAAAGGGTACGACTGATATTGCAAAAACCTATAGCCAACGATTTGTCAATTATAAAAAAGTTGAAATAGGGGCACCCTCAAAATATAGTGGACCAAATCCGTTGAGTTTTCAGATTTCGGGTATAGGTAGAGACACCACTGCAATTGATGACCCTCCCCCCTGAAGATTTTCTGGATCCGCCCGATGGATGAATCCAGATTCAGGGGCGGATTCGGGGAGGGGTGGATGGGAACGTCCGCCCCGGGAATCTTTACCCGCTGGCCGCTTTCGGTATTGAAAATTAACGTGCACGAACATATCGCTGGTAAGTGAAGCCAGGGGCGGCGCCACGGGGGGGGGGGCTGGGGGGCCGAGGGATCGCTCCGGCCGGAGTCTGCCTTCCCTTAGATTCGTAGGATTTTAACATAAGCCCTATGGGGCTGACCCCTCAAACCCCTGCTGCCCCCCCCCCCCCCACACACTCAAAATTGTGTTGTGGCGTCACTGGGTGAAGGTGGCGGCTGCATCGGCAGTATCAGTTCTGATTAATCTTTCGCATTCATTTCTATGCGTTTTTCTCCATATGGTCAACATGGGATACCTTAAAGATAAGACAGCTCGTGTTGCTGTTTTGTTCTATGTGAATGTAATTTCCATCTTCTCGCCATACGTTTCTGTTATCTGTGGTTATGGTCGACGCACAAATAAATTGACTTGGGAATTTCTATGCCACTCACACTTAGATCGTGTGTGCTGTGCTTGTGGATGCACCCCGGCCTTTTGCATGATAAAGTGCGTGCGGTTCCTTGGGGACTGCAGTGAACCAGGTCAGTAAATCTTATTCACGTCCGAGGCGGAAGGCCTCAGTAACTCTTATTCACGTCCGAGGCGGAGTGCGGCGGGCGTTTTGAGTGTCAGCCGGTCGGCGGTGCCGGCCAGTGTCATTTGCGTGGTGTCGGCAATGTCAGCCGGTTGGCGGTGCCGGCCAGTGTCATTTGCGTGGTGTCGGCAGTGTCAGCCGGTCGGCGGTGCCGGCCAGTGTCATTTGCGTGGCGTCGGAACAACCTTTACTATTCATACACGGACGTGCAGAGACGTCCGATCAGGGGGCGGATCCAGACAATATTCAAGGGGGGGGGGGGAGGGGTCATCAATTGCAGTGGTGCCCCTACCTATACCCAAATTTGAAAGCTCAACGGATTTGGTCCACTATATTTTGAGGGTGCCCCTATTTTATCATTTTTTGTTTAATTGACAACGTTGGCTAATGGCTATAGGTATTTGCAATATCAGTCGTACCCTTTCTATCAAATAATATATTTTATATAATATATATATACAAATAATATATTTTAGCACCATCCGCGGCACTTTAAAAGTGCCGCGGATGGTGCTAAAATATATTATTTGTACAGTCAAGGGCGGCCCTGCAGACGACTGATGAAGAATTGACCAGGAGTGAAGCGAGGTTCGTGACCAGGGGGAGGGTGAAAGCCGTTTTTTTTACGAGCAGTAAGTCTTATACATGCGATAAACTGTTATTGCGCCACGAAGCGGCGCCAAAATTTGAGTTTTGAGCGGGTTGGAGAACCAATTTTTGCTATTGGAACCAGTATGCAGGGTAAAAACAAGGAAATATGTCTGGAGCAAAAGGTGGTGTCAAAAGACATGTTGCCCCCCCCCCAATTTAAGGCCAAAAGTGGGGCCATGACCCCATATCCCCCCTTGCGGCCGCCAGTGTGTACAGTCTATATTAGACTCTTGTGTACTGGAAAAGAACACTGGTTGATTTGCGCCGCGTAGCGGCGCGGAATTTTTTGCTTTATTTTGTTTTTGCCTGGATAACTAGGCCCTAAAAAATCGAAAGGTTCTATAATCTATATACATCAGCCCATGGTGCCTCTCGAGTTCGATACGTTGTTGCCTCTGGTATAAGGCTCGTTGATGCTCCTTCATAGCCCAAGGGACGGGAGGCATGAAGGAACATTTTTTGGCATAATTTAGCAATTTTAATTTAGCATCATTTCGCGATTTTTTTCTTCAGCGACCAATGCTTGTGATTTCATGGCGGCACCAGACCATTGTTTTCCCTCCTGGATTCAAGGAGGCACGGTGCCCCGGTGTCTCCCCTCGCCCCACAATGCCGCCTACCGTCACGATGGTGCTCCTGGCATACTGGCGCGGTGGTGCCCTTGGTTCACCGGCGCGGTGGTGTCCCTGGTACACTGGCGCGGTGGTGCCCTAGGTTCAAAGAACACTGAATGATTTGCGGCGCGTAGCGGCGCGTAGCGGCGCGTAGCGGCGTGATTTTTTTTGCTTTATTTTGTTGGTGCCCCGGCGCTGTGCTGCCCCCAAGGCGCGGTGGTGTCCCCAAGGCGCGGTGGTGTCCCCACGGCCCGGTGGTGCCCCCACGGCGCGGTGGTGCCCCCACAGCGCGGTGGTGCCCCCATGGCCCAAGGGGTGGGGGTCATGACCCCTGTGACCCCCCCTGGATCCGCCACTGCGTCGGATGCGTGAAACGCGATGCAGAACACAACCCATTTGGACGCTGCGGTTCAGCGCTACATTTTAATGTGTCATATCAGGGTGAAATATGGGGTCGGACTTACAAGCCGCTCGGCTTTTGTTGTAAAGATTTGTAGCTGAATGGGCGAATGGCCGTTGCCTTTTCTAATTCGTAATGCTGGGCTTGCCTTCTGGTAAGGTGGAGGTAATAGCACTATGAGTGGTCGGTGAGCCTAATATCCAGTGTGAAAATTCAAACACAACATTATTGTAATAATATGTTCACATCACATAGGGGACATTTCATTTGAGGAGGCTGGCGGCTGCACGTTTGCCCGGGAAACAAAAGTAGGATGCGAACAGTCTTCATACAGACCAGTAAGGCGCCGTAGTTGGCGATGCACGAGCGAGCGCGAAATAAATGTATGGTGAATTTCAACCCGATCGGGCAAGTAGTTCCTGAGATACAAAAAGGTGCGCACGTGCGCACGTGCGCACGTGCAGAGACACCCCACCCATGACTTGTGGGTAGGCGGCGGCGGAGGGGTCCCTAACCACACACCAAATTTGAACACAATCGGCTCAGCCTTTCCTGAGATATAGAATAGGGGTGTGCACGTGCGCACGTGCAGAGGCACCCCATCCCTGACTTGTGGGAAACTGGCGGTTGAGAGGTCCCTAAACACACACCAAATTTTAACACAAACGGATCAGCCATTCCTGAGATATATAAGAGGGGTGAGCACGTGCGCACGTGCAGAGGCACTCTACCACTGACTTGTGGAAAGGCAACGGCTGAGAGGGTCCCTAACCACACACCAAATTATAACGCAATCGGTTCAGCCGTTCCTGAGATCTAAAATAGGGATATTGCACGTGCGCACGTGCAGAGGCACCCCACCCCAGACTTGTGGAAAATTGGCGGCTAAGGGGTCCCTAACCACACACCAAATTTGCACACAATCGGCTCAGCCGTTGCAGAGTTTTTGCGAGAAAACACTTTTCAACACCCCTCACGCGGCACGCGCCACGCACAGTGGTAGTCACCCACATGAGTCGGCACTGGTCTCAACCAGGGTAGGTTGGATGGGGCTGCTCAGCAAAGAAGTCAGCTTGTCAATCGGACGTGTGGTTGCAGAGATATGAGCTTCTCAAAAGCGTCGCCACGGGTCGGGTCAGGTCGGGCCGGGCCGCTCATATTCAGATTGTCCCCATATACCACGGAAAGACGAGCGAGCGCTTCGCGCTGGCTCGTAAACACTCTGCAAGCATATCACCGGGCGCATGTAAAACTGTTTAGTTACCAGGAGGATCGGACGTTTGTGCCGTTCATTTCCAGTAGATTCATTGTGAATTCGGATCCATGATTGCATTGATCCATTGTATCGTGTGGTGACAATTCACCCCATGATCAATTCCTACATCAAGCGATTTAGTACTTGATTATAGGTTCCTATATATAAATATAATTCTGAATTCACATAACGATTTGCTTCGCTACCTTTTGCAGGTAGCGTATGATAAATATATAATCACAACTCACCAATTTACAAGCACGCCCCCAGCGGATGAGCTTTGTCACAAATGTTGAGCCAAGTATATGCTAAGAGCCATTAAGAGCCATATTGGTCCTCATTAGTGTTGGCTCTCATTTGGTCCCTGGCTGGGAGCGGCCCACTCGACCCTATGGCCTTGACTCGACCGGTGTTCTCTGAGTCGCGCCGTGGAGTGTAGGCTCAGCTGCTCTATATGCTCTATAGGCTCTGTAGGCTCAGCTGCTCTATATGCTCTATAGGCTCTGTAGGCTCAGCTGCTCTATATGCTCTATAGGCTCTGTAGACTCAGCTGCTCTATAGGCTCTGTAGGCTCAGCTGCTCTATAGGCTCTATAGGCTCTATAGGCTCTATAGGCTCAGCTGCTCTATATGCTCTATAGGCTCTGTAGGCTCAGCTGCTCTATAGGCTCTGTGGGCTCAGCTGCTCTATATGCTCTATAGGCTCTGCAGGCTCAGCTGCTCTATAGGCTCTGTAGGCTCTGTAGGCTCAGCTGCTCTACAGGCTCTATAGGCTCTATAGGTTCTATAGGTTCTATAAGCTCTACTAGGCTCTGTAGGCTCAGCTGCTCTATAGGCTTTATAGGCTATATAGGCTCTATAGGCTCTATAGGCTATACAGGCTCTGTAGGCTCTATAGGCTCTGTAGGCTCTATAGGCTCTATAGGCTCTGTAGGCTCAGCTTCTCTATAGGCTCTATAGGCTATATAGGCTCTATAGGCTCTATAAGCTCTATAGGCTCTGTAGGCTCATCTGCTCTATAGGCTTTATAGGCTATATAGGCTCTATAGGCTCTGTAGGCTCTATAGTCTCTGTAGGCTCTATAGGCTCTATAGGCTATGTAGGCTCAGCTGCTCTATAGGCTCTATAGGATATATAGGCTCTATAGGCTCTATAGGCTCTGTAGGCTCAGCTGCTCTATAGGCTCTGTAGGCTATAGAGCTCTGTAGGCTCAGCTGTGCCGTGCTGGTGGGCGGCACAGCTGCCGGCCCTCCTTCATGGGAAAACTCGACAACGCTGGAGTCATGCCGTACCTTGAGACGCCTCGAGAGCGGCTCTGCAGGGAGGATTATCGGCAATTTAAAGCCAGTTTGTCTGAAGTCCACAGCAGGGCCTCGGCTAAGGAATTCTCACGGGGGGCAATTCGAAAAAAGGGGAGGGGAAGGGAGGGGAGGGGAGGGGAGGGGAGGGGAGGGGAGGGGAGGGGAGGGGAGGGGAGGGGAGGGGAGGGGAGGGGAGGGGAGGGGAGGGGAGGGGAGGGGGTAGGGTCGTCATCAAAATCGCATTTGATCTAGTGTAAATTGGTTTGCTCAGGGGGGGGGGGGGGGTTATGGCCGTGCCCCCCTTTCCTATGTACCCTACTAAGCGTACCTATTAATAAGCACTGATATATTTTAAGTGTGATAATGGCAAACATAAGTGTAAAACAGAAATAGAATAGTATAATAATACAATAATGAAGCTAAATACAAATGCTTTCAGGCATACCTTTCTTTATCAGTTGAATCTTGTCCCACCGCTTAGACGTGTCTGCGTGCGTGAGCTCAGGGCCCCGCCGGTGACCGCCGAAACGCGGCGCCTGATTCAGAGCCGCCGCCGCGCCACGCTCGGCAAAGGGGAGCGGGACGAGTATTTACGCGTTAACCGTCTCTGACGAGCTGCGATCCGCCGTGACTCCTGTGGCGTGCGCTACAGCCGGTGATAGGCCGCAAGCAGCAGCAGTGTACTGTTCCGAATGTTACAGCTGATACATTACACGACTATTATGTGTCGATAGGACAACTGACTGCCGCTAGTGTGCCACCCCCTGCTGCTCCAGTTCCTACACTGCTCCCCCGCGTCATGACTTGTTCTTTTAAAGTTAAACCGATTGATTTTGACACCCTTTGCATCACTTTGGCGAACATGAGGAATTCGAAATCATTAGGCGTTGACGGTATTAGCAATGACCTTCTACAAAAATACTTCTTTGGAATCGGCTTGCCTTTGCTTGATGTAGCAAATTCCAGCCTCGTCACCGGCTTTGTACCTGCCTCGTGGAAACATGCATTTGTCACACCCATTCCCAAGGGCAAAACAACCAAAAGTCCGGCGGACACCAGACCAATCTCAATTCAACCGGCTATTACGAAACTAATTGAATGTATCGTTCAACAACAACTTACTGAATACCTTGATCAGCACAAATTAATAGCCGATGCCCAGCATGGTTATAGGAAAAGATATTCCACCGAAACGGCCTTGCACGCCGTGACTGATTCGGCACTGCAAGCCATGGACGAAGGCAAAATTTCTATCCTTGTTCTTCTAGATTTGTCCAAATGCTTCGACGTAGTATCCCATTCCAAATTACTTGAAAAGCTGTCACTTTATGGGATCGACACTGCATGGTTCTGCAGTTACCTGGAAGGACACACGCAGCGGGTACAACTGCCGGCGGCAGGGCAGTTCACTGGTTTCAGCCGAGCTTGAAGCGTACCAGCTGTAGCCAGCCAGCCGTCAAAAAACAGGAACGTTCCCATTGGGGTTTTTCAAGGGGGTGCCCTGTCCTGCACCCTCTACCTGCTGTACGCCAATGACCTGAGCCTGTGTGTCGGTGAGGGAGTTAGCATAATTTAGTATGCAGACGATACGCAGATCTTGGTTAGCGGCAAGAAGCGGAACTTGCCGAGCCTCATTGAGCGCATGCGGCTTTGTTCCTTTGGTTTTGCTCCAACGGCATGTAAGTTAATGCCCAGAAAACCCAGATGATCGTCCTTGGCACTCCGGCAATGCTCCGTGACCTTCCCTCAGTTTCGCTAAATTTTAGCGGCACCACTGTGACTGAATCACGCGCGGTAAAAAACTTAGGGCTAGTAGTTGACAGATCACAAAATTTTCAAACACACATCGACACCATTACTAGAAAATGCACAGGCTTACTTATCACGCTTGGTCATGCTCGTCATGTTATACCCGGCCAAGCACTGAAGGTCATAGTATAATCGCTTGTACTGTCCGTCGTAAGATACTGTTTGTCTGTTTATGGATCGTGTGGAACCAACTAAGTGCGAAGAATCCAGAAAATTGTGAATTGTTGTGCCCGAGTAGTAACCGGTAGGCGACGCAATGAACATGTATCGGATGCGATTAGACTGTTAGGATAGCTTACGGCAGAGCAACTCATAGATTTTCACACGATATGTGCTGTGCAGCGTGTTATCTTGAATCAGGAGCCTGCATGTCTGAGGCATACAATCGGTCCGCGTGCCATGAACATGACACGCGTCGTGCTAGAAACTGGACCTTTCCACGCATACGCACCGAGTCCGGCCGACGAAGGCTATGCTACCGTGGTGTTTCTCTACTGAACACACGTCTGGATCCTACCGGCCCCAGCTTTCATACCACTTTGAAGGCTGCCATGAGAGCTGATGGCACCTGATATTTAGATGGGAGTGCAGATCTGCCACTGTCTATCTCGTCTTATAGTGCGTGTGTGTGTGTGTGCTTTTAATTGAGTGTATGCTTGTTTAAAGGAAATAGTTCACCTTCAACATGGGCTTTTGATCTGAAATAGCAGTTTTGTAGCCCGTGTTGAGGCTACAAAACTGCTTTTATCCTTATCTGCAACTTTTCTTGGCTAAAAAGACTCTCCAGCCGAAGATATTTGACTTTTTGGCGAAGGAATGCGGCGCATATATGATATACCGTACCGTCTGAGAGTGCCAGCACTGGTCTGAGCATGCGCAGACCAATAACGCGCACCATAACATTAATAATTTACGACCTTCTGTCCTGAATTGGCGCGATGTAGGACCATTTTTGAAAAGAAAAAAAGAAACTGTATTAAAAAATATAATAAAATAGTGTTCTGAAAATTTTCCGAAGGTGAACTATTTCCTTTAAGTGTTTTGCTCCTCAACCTTACGTGTAACGTTGGGTCCCCACTGTTTTAGAAATATGACGTGAAAGGGTGAAAAGCCAGATGATTTAGGTACGTGGCCATCTTTTCCGAATAAACTGGTAACTGGTAAATGATACATTTTAAACACGCCCATCATCGAAGGTCCACACCTGTGATGTCTATTTTTTTTTGTACGATTTGGGGGACCGAACAGGAACGGAGCGAAGGGGTCCACCGGCGCCATAGCTTTACCAATACAACTAAATCGGTCGAACATTAACACATTTCCCGAAGGAAGATCTGAGCAGCTTATACAAAGGAGAATTTGTTTTAAAGCAGTTCTTAACCCGCGACCTGCCGGTGCTCGGCGCCAGCTTAGTCGTGCTAGGGGAGGAATTTGACGCCCCCACCCTGGAACTCGGCTCCAATGGGGATTAGGCAAAATCCACAAATACCGTTAGATAGCTCGTCTAAATTCATGTCGAAATTATCACATCGCTCAGTCAAACACTGTGGCTGTGGCTCGACCACAAACTTCTTTGGAGGTCACCATGTCACTTGACGTGACATGGTGACCTTACCTGAGATGACCCTAGTCAAAATGTTTACTTAAGGTGCGCAATTCATGCCGAAACAGCTGTGCCAGAAACAGTGGTGCTGCACGCCGCCAATTCTTGATAAAAAAATAGGGGGCGTCCCAACTCAACCTCCCCCTAAAACGCCCCACCCTCGGCTCGGCACGACATGACTTTGTTTGTAAAAGCAAACAGTCAGAGGCCTATTTCACAGAGCAAAAAAGTTTGCAATTACAAATAATTTATTTGTCATTACAAATATTTTTTACACATGTTTGTAGTTTAAATTTCACAAAACCCCAGGGTAAAAATGTTTGCAATTGCACATGTTCTATTTCTCAAAGGTTGACGGAGGTGAGGAAATGTTTGCAATTACAAACTTGTAATTCCAGTGGGTCAGGGGTTCTGAATTTTAGAAACTGCATTGACAGTTGACATTGTTTGACTGTTCAGGTTATTTTCTTGGTGAGGTTGTTACGTTGCCGAGGTTGTTAGGGTCATGGTTTAGTTATGCATAGGTATAGGTGCCCCCAAAAAGGTATTTCCCGAGAGATTCGAACAGGGATCTCCAGCTTTGAAATCCCAGTGCACCTTACCGATTGCGCTGTGAGGGGCGCCTCCGCGCGGAGAACCGAGAAACCGCATGGCGATAGAATTGCAGCGGTCAACGATGTCTTGTGCAATGTGCAGTGAACCTTCACCCTTTACGACGTAGGAAATCGGCTAGGTTAGGTGAAAAATGGTCGAGAAGTGCCACGATCTTCCTTTTAAGAGTAGGTCTGTTGTTATGCTCCGCCACCTGGTGAATGGTCAAATTCTGTTTACTCTAACTGCTTACCAAGATGTATTTTTAAGATGAGAGTTTGCATTCCGATGAAATGTTAATTAAAAGATTATTCTCCCTATAACTAATTTTATATTGAATTAAAAATAAACCACAATGTAAATGTTTGTTAAATTAATTTGTTAACAATCAAATTATTTGTCATTAGCATCAAGTTTAATGCAAAACGTTCTTGATTTCAAGCTTTCTGCTGTACTAACATTTGTTTACAATTTTCTTTACAATCGGTAATTCAGAGGTGGTCAATGCTTGTGAAATGTCTTTTTGTGAGGTTTGTAATATTTTCTTAAAGGAAATAGTTCACCTTCGGAATTTTTTTCAGAACACGATTTTATTATATTTTTAATACAGTTTCCTTTTTTCTTTTTAAAAATGGTCCTACATCGCGCCAATTCAGGACAGAAGGTTGTACATTATTGATTTTATGGTGTGCGTTATTGGTCTGCGCATGCTCCATGGCAGTGCTGGCTCTTTCAGACGGTACGGTACATCATATATGCGCCGTATTCCTTCGCCAAAAAGTCAAATATCTTCGGCTGGAGTCTTTTCAGCCAAGAAAAGTTCCAAATAAGGATTTCTCAACACGGGCTACAAAACTGCTATTTCAGTTCAAAAACCCATGTTGAAGGTGAACTATTTCCTTTAAGTTTGTAATCGCAAACATGTACAATTACTAGCTTCTTTGTGAAATAGGCCTCATAGGCCTATTTCACAAAGAAGTTAGTAATTACACATGTTTGCGATTACAAACGCAAGAAAATATTGCAAACCTCTCAAAAAGACATTTCACAAACCAGGGGCGGATCCAGGGGGTGGCCGGAGCGGTCGCGCCCCCCCCCCCCCGTCAGAGGGGCGCCCCTTGGGCTGTCCGTCGCCGGGCGCCTGGCGGCGCCCGGCGATGGATTAAGACATTCACATACAGCGAAAAGACGTACTATATTGCATGTGTGCTGGTTGTTTTAATGTCTCCCGTTCGCTCCAGATGCGGCTTAACGAACATTGCTAGCACGGCGCCCCTGGATTTTTGGAAGGCGCCCCTAAATTGGCCTGCGGCCACCCCTCCTAAAATATCCTGGATCTTGTCACAAACATTCCCCACCTCTGAATTACCGATTGTAAAGAAAATTGTAAACACAAATGTTAGTACATCAGAAAGCTTGAAATCAAGAACGTTTGTATTTAACTTGATGCTAATGACAAACAATATGATTGTTAACAAATTCATTTAACAAATATTTACATTGTGGTTTATTTTTTAATTCAATATAAAATTAGTTATAGGGAGAATTATCTTTTAATTAACATTTCATCGGAATGCAAACTCTGATCGTAAAAATACATCCTGGTAAGCAGTTAGAGTAAACAGAATTTGACCATTCACTAGGTGGCGGAGCATAACAACAGAACTACTCTTAAAAGAAAGATCGTTGAATTTCTCGACCATTTGTTCACCTAACCTAGCCGATTTCCTACGTCGTAAAGGGTGAAGGTTCACTGCACATTGCACAAGACATCGTTGACCGCTGCAATTCTATCGCCATGCAGTTTCTCCGTGCGGAGGCGCCACTCACAGCGCAATCGGTAAGGTGCACTGGGACTTTAAAGCTGGAGATCCCTGTTCGAATCTCTCGGGAAATAACTTTTTGGGGGCAGCTATACCTATATGCATAACTAAACCATTACCCTAACAACCTCGGCAACGTAACAACCTCACCAAGAAAATAACCTGAACAGTCAAACAATGTCAACTGTCAATGCAGTTTCTGAAATTCAGAACCCCTTACCCACTGGAATTACAAGTTTGTAATTGCAAATATTTCCTCACCTCCGTCAACCTTCGAGAAATAGAACATGTGCAAACATTTTTACAAACAATATCTTTGTAAAGTAGTTTGTAAATAGTAAATTGAGATTTACTGCCCTGGGGTTTTGTGAAATCCAAACTATAAACATGTGTAAAAAATTATTTGTAATTACAAAGAAATTCTTTGTAATTACAAACTTTTTTGCTTTGTGAAATAGGCTACTGATTGCTGTACAACTCTCTCACATATTACGGTTAGACGTTAATAACTGAAATAAATGTTATTCGTTTTGAACGTTTTTTTAAAAACTTTCGAATGAAGCTCATACCACATAAACGTGGCATATTGCTTTCGAAACGAAATACATGAAACTCTGGCCATCGTCCTACCAAGCATCGGGCTGATATCGGCTTAACGTCGACATGTTTTCGAGAGACCCATTCATCATCGGTCGTGTCGGCCAAATGCTGGCACACAGCCCTAAATTTATTCATCGGATATGCGGTGAAATCGGGGTATTCAATCGAAATATGACTGGGGGCCAAGGGCGCCTGGGGGGGGGGGGGGGGGCGAGGCGAGGGCCATCCCAGAGGAGACAAACAGCTAAAACTTTACGAAGGAGAGAAATATTGCTTCGCCGATATTTCCCCGGTTTCGTCGTGTGATGTGATGAAGGTGGTTTTGGGTTATCTTCTGGATCCGCTTCTGATGAATTCGTTCCTAGAACCAACGAATTCATCAGAAGCTTGGTTTTCCACAGATCACCGTGGCTGAAACCATGGTATATGTGTAAAATGCCTGATCTAAGGCCAGACACAAGGGAGAACCCAGCACGGCAAAAACAGTTGTTTTGGCGGCGAAATCAACAAAAGTATCATGCAATAAAACAAACTCATCGGAGTTTGCTTCTTTATGGATGAATGGATGATTTGATAAACTTTCTTTCGTAAAGGTTTCTTAGCTTTTTTAATTATAAAAATACGTCATTTTTTGCTGATTTCAGGCGGTTTGGGGCTTTGGCATTTGGCCCCTTGGATCCGCCATTGGCCAGAAAACATTGAGGGAGCCAAAAGCATATTTGGGGACCAAACTCAAAATATTGAAGCCGAGGGCCACCCCAAACGTATATAAATCGACACCTGTGGTCCACGCCAATTTCGACCCGCCGCGACGAGGGACGGGTATCCGTCCGCAAGATCTCAAAGCTACGCTAGGTTGCCATGTAAACAGTGTTGTATTGGTTGTAAGTTAAAAACATGCTTCAGTGACGCTTTTATCTACTTTGCAGACCGTATACAATCGTATGTTACCTACGAATTTTGCTTCCACTAGGGGGCAAAATTTGGTCACTGGGGAGGGAGCCAGCAGTCACTGTGGGGGCATCCCCCCAATTAACATGCTATCCGGGGCCATGCAGTACAGTAAAAAAGCGTCGAGTGACTGAAGGATTTGTTTAAGGCTTGTGAGTAGTGATGCATAATATATAGTATCCTAGTGCCCGCTCGTGTCGTATTAATTAACTCAGTTTCACGGGGGGGGGGGGGAATTCGTTCCACTGGTGGAGGGGGGCAATTGCCCCTCCCCCCAGTTAACATGGTATCCGAGACCCTGGTCCACAGGGATCAGCACACAGGCGACAGCACCTGTCTGCACCAAACAATTAAAAACGACAGTTCTTTCAAATAATTAATGATGCATCGGTTCTTTCAAATAATTAATGATGCATAGTCGGATATCCCGTAGCAATTAATAATATTGGGCATTAACTGGACAGAAGCGCTACTTTAAATTTACATTACGCATGAGCTAACACCCAGTAGTTTACAAATACCTAGGGCGATATCCGATGAAGAATCTATCGTTTTGTTTCCTTTCCATGCATTAGTTTGAGAAGACTCTAGTTGCGATTTGTCACCTCTGAGTAGCTGTCGGACTCAGGTGCCTCCGGCGATCTTCAGCTCGTTAGCTGCGATCGGATATCGCTCCCCGCGTCCGGCTGTCGCAGCTCCCGGTCAGCTCTGCAGCGGACCGGAAGCCTCGCTGTCTCCGGGAGCTTCGCAGTCTCGTGGAGCTTCGCTGTCTCGTGAAGCTTTACTGTCTCCGGGAGCTTCGCAGTCTCGTGGAGCTTCGCTGTCTCGTGAAGCTTTACTGTCTCGTGGAGCTTCGCTGTCTCCGGGAGCTTCGTTGTCTCGGCGAGCCTCGCTGTCTCCGGGAGCTTCGCTGTCTCGGGGAGCTTCGCTGTCTCGGAGATCTTTGCTGTCTCCGGGAGCTACGCTATATCGGGGAGCTTCGCTGTCTCTGGGTCTGCCCGAGCTGTCACAGCCCTGCAGTATTGCTGCGGTCAGAAGCTTATTCCCCTAACCCCGAGACTTTGTGGAGTCGCGGCTGATGCGAATTTTTACCTCGAGCCAGACCGTTTGACAGCCCTGGAAACCGTTTCTCAGAATTATTTCCTGTCCTGTGGTGCGGCGCCGACGAAATGTCATCGAACGCCCCCGCGGATAAGCCAAACGGTCATTGGAAAGGCGGAGGATGACAAACGATTCTCAAGGGAGGCGCGACCGGCAGTGTGTCACCCCGGGCCCCGAAATGGCGGCCGGAGGAATGCCGGGCAGGACGGAATGATATCACTACGAACGGCTATTATTTGACGAAAATTTATAAATATGCTAGATTCGTTTTTAGTGTTGGATTCACCACATGGTTGTGCCCGACTCTGATTTTTAACGTCCACTCAGCTCTGATTAACCATGACTCCGACTCGATTTCGATTCAAGTAAGGAAAGACATTTTGAGCGGACTAAATTCTTACTTAATTTGTATTTAAGAGGTCTCGGTCTTGACCCCGGCCGGTACGGACGTGCCCGCCGGCGCGCGCTGACCCGACCCGCTCCGGTATGCGGCGGTGCGGCTAAGCAGTGCGGGGAGCGCGGCCCCGGCCCGAAAGTGAACTAGTGGCGCTGTGGCGACTGTGATTGAGGCGGGATCTCGTGATTTGTGGTACGCGAGATGTCGGCTTCCGAATCGGCCTTCAGTGATGCTGAGGATGATCAAGTGTATCACGCTGGACCGAGCGATAGGAAGAGACAGCGATCAGTGGAAGACTTAGTCAAGGCGATGGAAGGAAAAGGGAAGAGGAAGGTCATATCTCCAAAGCAGACTGGGAAGGTGAGCAAGGGAGAACGTTTGGATTGTATGAAGGAAATCAAGCAGACGGTTGAGACGTCAATTAGGAGCGCTGTTGATATGCTGTGGGAAAAGATTGATGTGAAAATGACATCTTTAGAAACAAAGATAGAAAAGCTAGAGGGTGAAGTCTTTGAAAGAGATCAGCTCATTGACGAGCTACAAGAAAAAGTTCGATCCTGCCAGGAGCACGTGTCAAGTCTGGAAGAGCAGGTAGAGGACATGGAGCGGAACAGCCGCTCCTCGAACCTGATCCTCTGGAGTAAACAAATTGGCAAACGTGCAGATGACGAAGATATTGAGGGAATGACGATCAAGCTCATCAACCAAAATTTCCCAACGAAGTCAGTTACCAAGAAAGACTTCGCAGCAATTCACCGGTTATCTAATGCAAATTCGGTGATATGCTCATTTGTCAACAGGAACCTCAGAAATGAGATATATGATGAAAGGCTCGGCTTGAGAAGACGAGAGGTGGCAGCCAAAGGAAGGCTGTACGTGAACGAGTCCCTGACAAAGTCCAAGAGAGATATCTTTAGTAAGCTTCTTGCACTGAAAAGAGAGGACAGAATCTGGACGGCCTTCACCAAGAACGGCATTCCATGTGTTAAGATGACGAGGGACTCTCCACACATCAAGGTCTGCTCGCTCCAGCAACTTGACCTGGTGCTGCGGCAGGGGCCGGCGGCGGTCCCTGCTGGAGGGTCACGGGCGGGAGGGGGCGGCCGGCCGCCGCCCGCCCGGTTGCAGCGGGGCCGCCGGCCGCGGCGCGAACGGTCGGCGGGGCGGGTCCGGCTCGTCTGTCGGGGTCTGCGACTGCCCTCTCGGGGTCCAAGGAGGAGCGTACGGCGCCGACCTCTGTCGCCGTCGGATCCGGACTGGTAGCCGACGTCTCTCTACAGGTGCCGACGCGGCCGTCGGTCTCCTCTCCGGTGCTCTCTCCGACGGTCTGGCTGGGCGCCAGGCGTAGTTCTGGTGCGTCGTGGAGGCAAGTGTGTGGGGTGGGTCTGTTCGTTCACCTTGGGCTGTCAAAAGTGACAATTGTGTTATAACCACTGCAATGCAAATGGAAGCGTGCTTACGTGTGATTAATCAAATGTATTTTAGTCAAATAAGTTCGTGGTATATCTTCATTTTCCGAGCGGGTAGCGTGACAGAAACGTGCTTACTTTATTATCGAAGTTTTGGGATGTAAAATACTGCAAAATTGCTCGACGAAAGGATTTGCGGATGCATGTGTGTCTTGAGTTTATTATGATGCTTCGTTTAGTATCGAGTGCAGGCACGAGAAAGACAACAACCGTTAAGCAGCCAGCTAAGGTCTTCCTGGAACGGTGTCAACGCCACCACCGGAGATAGAATGGGGCCGTGGGCCGGCGCGCCTTGCTTGTTGGTTAGTTAAGGTCGACTAAATGTATATTTGTGTTTGTGTTTGTGATTGTTGTGCTTTGGAGAAGATCGAAAGTGTTGAGTTTATGACGGTTTGCATTGCTAGCTTTGTACTACGTTTTAAAGTCAGATTGATCGAACAGCCGCAATGGTTTACCTGGAAGAAAGGTAATATATCATTTAGATCTTTGCTGTTGCGGTGGGTCCCCTATCTTTTGGTGGTAATAGTAGATCGCTGTTATCCTTCATGTCTTTGAGGAAACCATTAGGTATAGTTAGCTTTAACGTGAGGGGCATTAGAGATGCTACCAAAAGACGAGCTATATTGACATATGCATGTTAAGTATCCAGCACATATCGTGATATTGCAAGAGACGCATTCGTCAGTGGACATTGCAAGCTGCTGGAAAGCGCGGAATGGGGCGGGAATGCCTGTTTTGCGCACGGTGACAAAAATGTCAAAGGTGTATGTGCATTGATTCCTAAGAGATTCGGTGGCGAAGTTATTTGGCTAAAGTCGGAGCATGAGGGACGAACAATTTTACTAAAAAATAAAAATAAACCAAGTTGCATTAAACGTGATAGGTATATACGCTCCAACGCAGAGTAATGATAGGGAGCAGCACAAATACTATGAGGAATTGAATAATTGCCTCCGTGATATAGATGACAGCTTACCGACTATTATATGCGGTGGTCTGAATGTACCTCTGACGGTGACGGATATATATGACGGATACCGACAATATCCGATTCCGTGAGACGCAAGCTTGCAAAACACTTCGTGAGATTATAGCAGAAATGGACCTAATAGATGTATGGCGAGTTAGGCCTTATATAATGTACTAACGGAGTTTTCACAGGTATCTGGTTTAGAGTTAAATGCGAGCAAATCTAAGTTCATGTGGGTCGGAGGCACACGCCACTCAATGGTCAGTGTATGTGGAATACTTGCAGTTAGACGTGTGCAAATCTTAGGGATATGGTTTAGCGCCACTGAAAACTGTCAATTAGATAACATCCAACCAATAAGGGATAGTATTTTTGTGACGGTAAGGATGTGGCAACAAAGGAATCTGAGCATTAAAGGAAGCATTACGATAGCTAAAAGCCTCCTGATATCCAAATTCATTTATATAATGCCTTGTCTGATAATTGAGGCGGCGCAATTGCGAGTAATTCAATCACACATCATTAAATTTGTCTGGAGTGGGAGGTCTCCAAAAGTCGCAGCGATGGTGATGTGCCAAAGTATTGCCGACGGCGGGGGGTTGGGTGCAATGGATGTTGGTTGTCTGTACTCAAGTTTGAAGTTAGGTTGGGCCAACAAAATGTTAATGGATTAACCTTGGTCTAAATTGCTTTAGGCCAGATGTACACCCTATAGCATAAATTACTTACTAAGGTGGAAGGATATAGGTATAAGGATATAGACAGGGGGATCTGGGAAGATTTAGATTGACAGCGTTTTACATTGATGTTTTGATGGCATTTAGGAAAGTTAGCATGGTGAATGACCCCACCAATACATCTCAGATAAGAAACGAACTGATATGGCTTCACGAATTCATTAAATGCGATAATACGTCACTTTTTGAGGGAAGGATGTATAAAGGTGGTGTAAGATATGTAGGTGATATTGTTACCAACACAGGGGCAATTATGAACTTTGTGGAGTTCAAAAGAAAATTCGCCAATCTGAGAATCGACTTCCTAATGTATTTGGGGATTGTAAGTGCAATACTCGCTGTTTGGAAAGCCAAGCTCAAGGATGTGGCTACAGAGGCAGTCAATGACGAAGAAAGGAGTTCGTTGCCAAATTTTGCCCTGACTGGTAGACTAATAAATTTAAAGAAAATGCGCACCAGAGATTTCTACTGACTGGAAATCGATAGCGTTAAAGGAAATAGTTCACCTTCAACATGGGGTTTTGAACTGAAATAGCAGTTTTGTAGCCCGTGTTGAGAAATCCTTATCTGGAACTTTTCTTGGCTGAAAAGACTCCAGCCGAAGATATTTGACTTTTTTGCGAAGGAATGCGGCGCATATATGATATACCGTACCGTCTGAACTGTGCCAGCACTGCATAGAGCATGCGCAGACCAATAACGCACACCATAACATTATTAATTTACAACCTTCTGTCCTGAATTGGCGCGATGTAGGACTATTTTTGAAAAGAAAAAAAGAAACTGTATTAAAAAATATAATAAAATCGTGTTCTGAAAAAAAATCCGAAGGTGAACTATTTCCTTTAAGCCAACGGCCGCAATTAAGTGGAAGAGAGAGAGGGTTTCGCTCCGAGTGTGTGGTCATATTTCTTCCGTATCCCCTATGCCTGTACCAAATCCACAAAGTTGCAGTCATTTCAGTATCAGGTCATTAACCGATATATACCCACTAGAACATTTATTTTTGTAAGACACGTTATCGATAGTCCGAGATGTCTCCAATGCACTGATGCTGATACAATGACTCATCATTTGTTTGGGTTGTCCGAGAGTGTCCAGGTTTTGGGATGACTTCTTTATTTATATTAATATATATTATGGCAAACATTGGCAGCCCAGTGTGTATGCCACTCTCTTCGGAATATCGAATGTCCCCCAGTAGTCAATCTACTTATCATTTTAGGAAAACACTTCATTTATACATGTGCCAGCCAGCAGAGACCCTTATCGTGTATTGCATACTTGGCATATGTAGTTGATGTGCAAAGAATCGAGGGGCAAGCAGCAGCCGGAAATGCAGAGCGCACCGCAGCGTTTAGACGTAAGTGGAGGGTATTCTTCAACTAGATTTGATTTGTTAGTGAGTAGCAATGCATACAATAAGGTAACTTGAGCGATGTGCGGAATGTACCGGAGGGTGTTTATGTGTATATTATGGTATGGTATGGTATATGTGTATGGCTTGGCGGCTGTCGTATATGTGTACCTACATGTGGATGAATAACGCTGCAAAATGTATTTAAGCAGTGGCGGCGCCAGGGGTGAAACGTAGGTGAGGCAGTCAGGGGGAGGGGAAGGGGCGCTGTTTCGTGATTTTTTTAGTAGGTTGGTAAATATATGCAGATTACCACGGTTAATACTTCACCGCTACAAACTGACGTAAGTTACGCGGCACGTAAGGCTTTCGATTTGACTCTTCATTTTGCCGGTTGACAAGAATTGTGCGACTGCATGTTAAGAATAGGACTCAGAGCCTACACATCAAATCATTGGGTATATGCGAAGAACACGGCTAAGACAAATGCATCGAAATATAATGTCCTATTCGTAATCCAAGTCTGGAAGGCCCACCAATCTTCTTGATATGTGACTATTACATAAGTTAATGATATCTGCCATGAAAAGGAGATGTAAAAAAGCTACTAAACCATTAGAAAATATCCACATTCAAAATATCCCGAAGCATTGTAGTCACGGGCACGGCGCCTCTCACAAAGGTCCTTTGCTGCTGCCGCGTTGACGCCGTGTCTAATTTCTCCGGAACGGAAGCGCCCGGCGAAAACCGCCAAAGATCTGGGCGAAACACGCGTTTGGGCTGTGAGGCCGGGCCTTACAGCCCAAGTTTTTACAATGCTACATTTCAATAGCTAGGCTAATTTGCGCCTATCGATACCAACAAACATCACAATGGGACTATGACATGACATGACATGACATGACATGACATGACAATGAGACGCGTTTTAACTGTTTCGAAAATTATTTTGCCTATTGAATATTTCATTTCTTAATCCTACTAAAATTATTTAATATTTAGGGAAAATAAAATTATGCTTTATATGTTTGGCTAATTTAGGTAAGGCACTGCCTCATCTGCCTCAATGGAAGAACCGCCACTGTATTTAAGCAAACTCAAATCTGACACATATTTTTCTAGTAAATCACGTTAAAGCGGGCGGTTAAATTCATCTCCCGGCTACATCGAGCCGGAAGCCTGGCCGCCTAAAAGGCCGGACTTTAATTCTCTGGATCGTTTCGTCTGGAGATAGTTTGAGATAATTGTTTATGAGGGAGAGACGATCCGCGACGTCGAAGAGCTGAAGGACCGGCTCAGGACCTGCTGGGCCCAGCTGTCCCAGAGGCAGTTAGCGAGAGCCGTCAGTGCCGTCCCGAAGCGTCTCCAGGAGTGCGTCGACAGTCGTGGAGCTCGTTTTGAGCACAGGCTGTGAACTTGTATCGTGACGCAATGTCTCCACGTTCAATTCTGATGAGTTCAGTGTTTTTAATTAATCTGCACGAATCAGGTGTATCAGGCTCCCAGTTTTTTTGTTGCCGCTTTCAGAATACTTAGTGCAATACACGTCCCCGTGCGACTAATTTTCGTTTCACCTTGGTTGGCGGCAACATTTTGATTTCGACGTCGTGTAGCCACAAATGAATTGCTATCGAGATATGTTTATGATGGTCTGAAATAAAATTGTCCGCTCTATCGAACAGGGCCTTGGCTAAGGAATTCTCACTGGGGGGGGGGGGGGGCAATTCGAGAAGAAGAAAAAACATGCTGCTTATGCATCGGGTTTAGGGCAGGCACGTGGCCAGGATTTCTTATCAGGGGGGGGGGGATACGTCAGTGGTAGAATCATATTTCGATCCTCAGGCACATTTTGTTGACGGGGGGGGGGGGGGAGTAGGGTCGGGTTGTAATACAAAATTGCATTTTATCAAGTATAAATTGGTTTTCTCGGGGGGGGGGGGGGGGGGGGGTTATGGCCGTACCCCCTTGCTACGTTCTTGATTAAGCGTACCTATGCATAAGTACTGATACATTTTAAGTGGGATAACGACAAACATAAGTGTAAAACAGAAATAAAATAGTAGAATAATACAATAATGAAGCTAAATAAAAATGATAAATTTAAACACGCCCATCATCGAAGGTCCACACCTGTGATGTGATTTTTAAAAACGATTTGGGGGACCGGGCAGGACCGGAGCGAAGGGGTCCACCGGCGCCATAGCTTTACCAATACAACTAAATCGGTCGACCATTAACACATTTCCTGAAGGAAGATCTAATCAGCTTATACAAGGGAGAATTGGTTTTAAATCAATTCTTAACCAGCGCCCTGCCGGTGTTCGGCGCCAGCTCAGTCGTGCTAGGGGAGGCATATGACGCCCCAACCCCCGAACTTGTCTCCAATGGGGATTAGGCAAAATCCACAAATACCGTTAGATAGCTCGTCTAAATTCATGTCGAAATTGTTTCATCGCTCAGTCAAACACGCGTACAGGCGTGACTCGACACACATGCATCCGCAAATCCTCACGTCGAGCAATTTTGCAGTATTTTACATCCCAAAACTTCGATAATAAAGTAAGCACGTTTCTGTTACGCTACCCGCTCGGCAAATGAAGATATACCACGAACTTAACCCTCGCCGAACTTAACCCTCGCCTGACAGGCCCCCCTGAGGTTTTTCTTGAATACCTTTTGACACATGGGGTGCACTATGCTGACATTTTTGGTAGCTGAGTTTACAACAATTATACGTAGGCTGTAAACATTTAATTGAAATTGGTCAAGAAGTTTGGGAAACAATGATGTTCTGATGACGTCATGTTGGTAAAAAATGAGAAATATTGGACAAATCGTAGAAAACAGAGTTTTAAAAGTAAATTGCAAACGCAATTCACAAAAGATGCAAAATGGCATTCTCTTTAAAATGACAATCTTCGATTTGCAAAATTTTGGGTTTTTGACCCCTAAAATAAAACAAAAACGGAAAAAAAACAATCTCACAAAATCAAAATTTCCAAAGATATTTGAAAAACTGGAATATATGGCAGAGAAATGAGTATGGGTAATACCCATACCAAATTTCAAAGCAATATATTCATTTTTGACTGAATGATGGCTTCCTAAGTGTAAGAAACTGATGACGTCATTTTTGTTGTTGTTGACATTTTTGGACAAGATACGAACAAACAATTACCTTTTTTTGTATTTCTGAGCCAAAACTGGTCTAGGAACATGCCTTTTTATTTACATTTATCAATTTCTAATTGTGAGGTTTTCTGAAGAGCAAAATCGCTGTTCTGGACGTGGTAAATCCGGCGTCATTCATTTGACCTGGAAGGTCACCCGTTGACCTGAAACCTAAAAATCGCATACTGTTAGATTCCTCTCATGACAGGCAACATGCTGGTTCTTACCGCATTGCTCTAAGTTGCTTGGTTTGGAAGTTAACAGGGGGCCTGTCAGCCCCCCCCCCCCCCTGTAGGGCGAAGGTGAAAAAGCTCCCGTAGGGCGAGGGTTAAACTAAAATACATTATTATACAAATACGTTATTTGACTAAAATACATTTGATTAATTACACGTAAGCACGCTTCCATTTTCATTGCAGTGGTTGTAACACAATTGTCACTTTTGACAGCCCAAGGTGAACGAACAGACCCACCTCACAAACTTGTCTCCACGACGCACCAGAACTACGCTTGGCACCCAGCCAGACCGTCGGAAAACAGACACACCCCACACACTCGCATCCGCGACGCACGCACCAGAACTATGCCTGGCGCCCAGTCAGACCGTCGGAGAGAGCACCGGAGAGGAGACCGGCGGCCGCGTCGACACCTGTGGAGAGACGTCGGCCACCAGTCCGGATCCGACGGCGGCAGAGGTAGGCGCCGTACGCCCCTCCGCGAACCCCGAGAGGGCAGTCGCAGACCCCGACAGACGAGCCGGACCCGCCCCGCCGACCGTTCGCGCCGCGGCCGGCCGTCCCCTCCCGCCCGTGACCCTCCAGCAGGGATCGCCGCCGGCCCCCGTCGCAGCACCAGGTCAAGTTGCTGGAGCGAGCAGACCTTGATGTGTGGAGAGTCCCTCGTCATCTTAACACATGGAATGCCGTTCTTGGTGAAGGCCGTCCAGATTCTGTCCTCTCTTTTCAGTGCAAGAAGCTTACTAAAGATATCTCTCTTGGACTTTGTCAGGGACTCGTTCACGTACAGCCTGCCTTTGGCTGCCACCTCTCGTCTTCTCAAGCCGAGCCTTTCATCATATATCTCATTTCTGAGGTTCTTGTTGACAAATGAGCATATCACCCAATTTGCATTAGATAACCGGTGAATTGCTGCGAAGTTTTTCTTGGTAACTGACCTCGTTGAGAAATTTTCGTTGATGAGCTTGATCGTCATTCCCTCAATATCTTCGCCATCTGCACGTTTGCCAATGTGTTTACTCCAGAGGATCAGGTTCGAGGAGCGGCTGTTCCGCTCCATGTCCTCTACCTGCTCTTCCAGACTCGACACGTGCTCCTGGCAGGATCGAACTTTTTCTTGTAGCTCGTCAATGAGCTGATCCCTTTCAAAGACTTCACCCTCTAGCTTTTCTATCTTTGTTTCAAAAGATGTCATTTTCACATCAATCTTTTCCCACAGCATATCAACAGCGCTCCTAATTGACGTCTCAACCGTCTGCTTGATTTACTTCATAAAATCCAAACGTTCTCCTTTGCTCACCTTCCCAGTCTGCTTTGGAAATATGACCTTCCTCTTCCTTTTTCCTTCCATCGCCTTGACTAAGTCTTCCACTGATCGCTGTCTCTTCCTATCGCTCGGTCCAGCGTGACACACTGGGTCATCCTCAGCATCACTGAAGGCCGATTCGGAAGCCGACATCTCGCGTACCACAAATCACGAGATCCCGCCTCAATCACAGTCGCCACAGCGCCACTAGTTCACTTTCGGGCCGGGGCCGCGCTCCCCGCACTGCTTAGCCGCACCGCCGCATACCGGAGCGGGTCGGGTCAGCGCGCGCCGGCGGGCACGTCCGTACCGGCCGGGGTCAAGGCCGAGACCTCTTAAATACAAATTAAGTAAGAATTTAGTCCGCTCAAAATGTCTTTCCTTACTTTAATCGAAATCGAGTCGGATTCATTGTTAATCAGAGCTGAGTTGACGTTAAAAATAAGAGTAGGGCACAACCCTGTGGTGAATCCAACACTAAAAACGAATCTAGCATATTTATACATTTTCGTCAAATAATAGCCGTTCGTAGTGATATCATTACGTCCTGCCCGGCATTCCTCCGGCCGCCATTTCGGGGCCCGGGGGTGACACACTGCCGGTCACGCCTCCCTTGAGAATCATTTGTCATCCTCCGCCTTTCCAATGACCGCTTGGCTTATCCGCGGGGGCGTTCGATGACATTTTGTCAGCGCCGCACCACAGGACAGGAAATAATTCTGAGAAACGGTTTCCAGGGCCGTCAAACGGTCTGGCTCGAGGTGAAAATTCGCATCAGCCGCGACTCCACAAAGTCTCGGGGTCAGGGGAATAAGCTTCTGACCGCAGCAATACTGCAGGGCTGTGACAGCTCGGGCAGACCCAGAGACAGCGAAGCTCCCCGATATAGCGTAGCTCCCGGAGACAGCAAAGCTCCCCGAGACTGCGAAGCTCCACTCTCGCTCCTCGGCCGGGGCAGCGTATGTCCGTCTCGCCCCTCAGCCAGACCGGGGCAGCGAACGGCCGTCTCGCTCATCAGCCGGACCGGGACAGCGTACGGCCGTCTCACCTCTCAGCCGGACCGGGGCAGCGTATGTCCGTCTCGCCCCTCAGCCAGACCAGGGCAGCGTATGACCTTCTCCTCCCTCAGCCGGACCGGGGCTGAGGGAGGGTATGGTCGTCTCATCCCTCAGCCGGACCGATGCAGAATATGGCCGTCTCGACCCTCAGCCAGACCGGGGCAGTGTATGGCCGTCTCAACCCTCAGCCAGACCGGGGCAGCGAACGGCCGTCTCGCTCATCAGCCGGACCGGGACAGCGTACGGCCGTCTCACCTCTCAGCCGGACCGGGGCAGCGTACGGCCGTCTCACCCCTCAGGAGAACCGGGGCAGCGTAGGGCCGTGTCGCCCCTCAGCCGGACGAATGCAGCTTATGCCTGTCTCGCTCCTCAGCCAGACCGGAGCAGCGTATGGCCGTCTCACTCCTCAGCCAGACCGGGGCAGCGAACGGCCGTCTTGCTCATCAGCCGAACCGGGGCAGCGTACGGCCGTCTCGCTGCTCAGCCGGACCAGTGCAGCATATGGCCGTCTCGCCCCTCAGCCAGACCGGGGCAGCGTGTGGCCATCTCACCCCTCAGCCGGATCGGTGCAGCGTATAGCCGTTTCACCCCTCAGCCAGACCGGGGCAGAGTATGGCCGTCTCGCCCCTCAGCCAGACCGGGGCAGCGTATAGCCGTTTCACCCTTCAGCTGCAGACCCCTCAGTCAAACCGGTGCAGCGTATGGCCGTCTCCCCCCCCCCCCCCCCTTAGCCGGACCGGGGCAGCGTATGACCGTCTCACCCCTCAGTCAGACGGGTGCAATGTATGGCCGTCTCGCCAGTCGCACATCACACAGACCGGGGCAGCGTATGGCCGTCTCACCACTCAGTCAGACCGATGCAGTGTATGGCCGTCTCGCCAGTCGCACATCACACAGACCGGGGCAGCGTATGGCCGTCTCCCCCTCAGCATGAATTAAGGGGGGGATAATTATCCGCGGTAAACGTAACCTTAAATAGGATCGTACCTTAGGCGCAACTATCCGTATCCCGTTCGAAATATTCGCACCGCACCGAGCCGCGTGCGGCGACAGCCGAGTCGGATCACTGCACCAGTGACGTCACGCTTATGTTGAGCGATTGGGGCGCTAAAATCCCCGGATGACTCTACCTCTCTTATACGGCCTTGGTGCGAGCCCGATTGCTTACGCAGGGGGGGAGGGGGGGGGGGGGAGGGGTGTACTCCGCTCCTTCAACATTGGTAAAAAGTGTGACAACCGCGAGCAGCTTCCAGCATCTTGGCCGTGTTTATCGGATCAGAGCTCATAAGCTATATTTGGCTATCAGCTAGTATTGACTAATCAGTCTTGAGCAAGCTCGACGGTGAATGGTGAAGTTGTGATGACGTGAAGGCGGGGGCGAATCATTTGTTTACATTTCAACGGGTTCGCCATATTGGTTCGCTGGCAATGTACGGGCGTGTGTGCGTGTGCATTTTTAAGCATTTACTTATTTTTATGAAGCGTAAGACAATATTTAAAGGTGTATATGAAAGTCGACATAATACTTGTATCTGTCAACATAGGAGTATTTTCCAAGAATACCTCATAAGCTAAACATTTACACCCAAATCTGTGCGTTCTTTAGCCGAGGACATCTGCGAAAATTGTCGACATAAAAAGCTGTAGGAGTAGGTTAGCTATATTATTGTATTTTTCAGGGACGTAACCCCATAGATTGTGTCACCTTATATAAACAGACTAGAAAATCCATACCAATGTGACTGATATCGGTATTACTTAGGGTTTGAGACACCATTATGAGTAGTACCAGTGGCGGCGGATCGTATTTTCGGATAGTGGGCAAAGGAACCCAGGGGGTCCCCTCGGCAAAAGGGCCCCTCCCACGGCCAAAGGCCCCCTCTAAAAAAAACGCGAAATAGTATCTCCTCGGATTTAGGCCACTATATTTTGCAGAACCTCTAAATGGTCGCAAAAAGACCGTCGGACAGGCCAATGTTGAAGTCTTAGGCCTTCTGAGGGCCCCCTCATGGCCTACCGAGGGTCTCCCTCAGGCCGACTGCGGGCCTTCTGTCGGCCTTAGAAGGCCCATCAGGCTGGCTGGGGGCATATCGAGGCCCTGTTATTTTTTTCGGTCAAAAGGAAAAATCGAACCAACTTCTTGGAGTATGGATTTTCTAATCTCTTACAAATTTATGGGGAGGCAAAATCATATGTTTCCTCAGTGTTCGTCACGGGCCCACCAACCCCCAGCCCGGCCCGGCCCGGCCCAGGCCCATGAACACCAAGCCCAGGCCCGGACCAGGCCCATTCAAATTTATAATATTGAGGCCCAGGCCCAGTCCGGTCCGTTCAGATTAAAGGAAATAGTTCACCTTCAACATTAGTTTTAAACTGAGATAGCAGTTGTGTAGCCCGTGTTGGTAAACCCCTATCTGCAAGTTTTCTTGACTGAAAAGACTCTCCAGCCGAATATATTTCAGTTTTTGGCGAAGGAATGCGGTACTGGCAAAAGAATGTTGTACTGGTTCTAGCCCGGGCAGAGGCTATACCATCAGCCAATCAGCTTGCAGCTGGTGCTAGTAGCGAATCGCCGGCCGCCGGTTGGCACATCTCCAATGCGAGTCTATCTTTACGCGACTACTTTCGAATCTGATTGGCTGAACCATTTTTTACATTCGCGTGACGTCAGGACTCTGACTCAGAGAGTATGCATACAGTTTTGATAAACAATAAAACTTTACGGCTTTCTGTCCTGAATCGGCGCGATATAAGGCCATTTTTGACAATATAAAAAGAAATTGTATTAAAAAATATAATCAAATCGTGTTGGTTACAAAATTTCCAAGGTGAACTATTTCCTTTAAGCATATACATATTTTCACAAAATTTTCAATCATTATCCTAGCATATTTACTTGTATACTATAAATGTGAAACAATGAACCAACTATGCTAACCAAAAACAAACAAAAAGTCACAGCAACAGTGTGTTGCTGTGGAAGTGAACTGCTGGTTGAAATATTTTTCAGCTCTGACCTGAGCTTCAACATTATCAGCCCAGGCCCGTCCAGAGACCGGTGATTTCCTTAAAGTTGAGGCCCAGCCCCAGCCCAGGCCCGGCCCATGGCCCATAGGGTCGGCCCAGCCCGTGACGAACTCTGGTTTCCCTCACCCCCCCCCCCTAACTTCTTGAGTGGGCGGGCAGCTGCCTCCTCCACCCCCCCCCCCCTTATCCGCCGCAACTGAGTAGTACCTAATGCTACTGGTCCTGTGCTATGGGTGGCTTGCACTAATGAGCACAAATTGCCAAGTGTCTAGTAATGACTATACAATACATTATAATAATGTGACTTATGAGTTACAGGTCATAGCAAGATGCCTTTTTGCGCCGTCGGGGGTGCAGCAACGACTGACATGCCAAAAAGTGATCAAGATCACGATTCAGATCCTATACCATTTCATAAATTTCCCGAAGATTCACCTACAAGAAAAGTCTAGGGGCGCTAGGGAGCCCCAAGCTACCCCCCCCCCCCCCCCTGAGCCCGGGTCGCGCCCATGTCGCGCCCACCAAGCGCGCGTAGGGCGCAACTTTGTTGTATGTGCCCCCCCCCCCCCCCCACCCCCTGACCGAAATATTGTGATCCGCGCTTTCGCGCCTCCGGATCCGCGCCTGTACTATGTCACTAGAAGGAATAGCAATGCCAAACAAATACAATATATTTGATTAGGTTTATGTCTCCATAGGCAATTCATTGCGATACATTCACATTTGCCACGCCGGTAATGGCATCAAAGATACACTTATCATCAATTCTAGCGGCGGTCGGCCGTGGCGGCCGTACCTAATCGTTGAACTTTGTGCAGATATAACAGCAAATATTAGTCTGATTGCATTGGTTTTAGCGGCATTCGGCAGAGCGTTTGATTTGTGACATATTACATATGCAAGTTTTGCAATCGACCGGTAAACAAAGCAATTAAGCGCGATCTAAGCTTCAGGCACGCGCGCACTAATGTTGTGTACGGCGGCCGGCCGGCCGCGTCCCCCGCCTTCTACGTCACAGCGACTCCGGGGTCGCGGCTACTAAATTAGTGTTTGTCACCACTTTTTCGGCCGGAGTGTTCTACCTGGTTTATACAGCCTTGGCCATACGCATTACGCGGCCTTGGATTGCATTCCCATGTGATTGTGCAGGTAAGATATTATTGATAATAATTAGTTTTAAGCGGAAAGCGTTTTACAATTGTATTGTATTTTAAACAAAAGATTGGGCCTGAAAATGTGATGGGATATATTCCCTGACCTCTGTTAGCAATGGTTGGGCTCCATCGTGTCGGCGTCATACAAAAATATATGGACGCGTGTATACCACACGCAGCGCGCAGTATACAATTACGACACGATTGGTGGGCAAACCACACACACCGCTCGTAGTGTGGTTTACACGATATGGCGATTATGTGTAAATCACACACCGGGCGGTAGCGTGGTCTACACAGTAGCATCGATGGGGGGTATATCTCACCATGGAGATATTTACCGAAACAGTGTAGATCTCACATGCGTGTGGTATACACATGCGGTGTATACCACACCTTGGTGAGGTTTACCGTACAGCGTTATCTGTTGTGTAAAAATCGCAATGGCGTGATTTTACTGAGCAGCTGCAGGCTAATGTGGATCTCACATGTGCGTGGTATACACATGCGTGTATACCTCACTTTGTTGGGGGGTTTACCGGACAGCGGTATCTGTTGTGTAAAAATCGCAATGGCGTGATTTTTACTGGAAAATGCATGCTAGGTGGATCTCACGTGTGCGTGGTATACACATGTGGTGTATACCATACCCTGGTGAGGTTTACCGTACAGCGTTCTCTGTTGTGTAAAAATCGCAATGGCGTGATTTTTACTGGGAAGCTGAGGGCTTCACAATGGTGTGATATATCCAGGCACGTAGCCAGGATTTCGCCCGGAGGGGGGGGGGGGGGGGCAGCGCCTCGAAACGGCCCCCTTCTCGAGCGTTGGAAGGGCCCTTCCCGAACTTTGAAGGACACCTTCCCGAGCGTTGAAAAGGCCCTTCCCGAGCGTTGAAGGGCCCCTTCCGAGCGTTGAAAGAGCCCATTGGGCCCATTCGTAATGTTCAGGGGCCCTTCTGGTTCGCCCAGGGGCCCTTTTGGTCTGGTTAAGGACCCCTCTGACCTGCATTTTCAAGAGTCAAGAGTCGAGTTGATTCAATAAAAAAACAGCACTTGAGTCAAGTAGATTTATTTTTGTTTTAACCACTTGAGCCAAGAGTCGAGTCAGTTATTCGGCTGTTGAGTCACAATTAGTCGACAAAAACAAAATAGCCGTTACAAGTCTGCCCCGGGACCCTCCAGCCTTCTAAGGAGGCCCTTCCGGCTGACTGACATTGGGCAGACATCGGACAGAGCTGAACCCGCCATACACGTCGTGTGCGATGTCGGAGCGGGGTGGGATGGGGCTGGGGGGTGGAGCGTCGGAGCGCCACCGTCCAGCTTTCGACCAGTACCCTCCCGATCCGTGTCCGATGTTACCCACCCAGACATTGGCCCGACGTTCCCCTTCATCTGCCGGCATTCATCAGATGTTTCACCGACCTCTGCGGTGTTTACCAATTTTCTGACTTATTGCAATTACCCACGTTTCCCAGGCTTCTCCTGACATTCATCGAACAAATTTACCCGAACTCATTGTATTCATATCGAACTAATCCAATGTCACACATGCACCGGTCGCGCGCTTGGCCCGCCTAGTCACGTGACCCGCCTAGTCACGTGACCGCCTGCGGCTGGTGAAGGACGGCGACCGGAGTTGGTCAAGTGTGGAGAGAGGAGAGAGAGGAGAGAGAGGAGAGAGAGAGGAGAGAGAGGAGAGAGAGAGGAGAGATAGAGGAGAGAGAGAGAGGAGAGAGAGAGAGAGGAGAGAGAGGAGAGAGAGGAGAGAGAGGAGAGAGAGGAGAGAGAGGGAGAGAGAGGAGAGAGAGGAGAGAGAGGGAGGAGAGGAGAGAGGAGGAGAGAGAGGAGAGAGAGGAGAGAGAGGAGAGAGAGGAGAGAGAGGAGAGAGGAGAGAGAGGAGATAGGAGAGAGAGGAGAGAGGAGAGAGGAGAGAGAGAGAGGGGAGAGGAGAGAGGAGAGAGAGGAGAGAGGAGAGAGGAGAGGAGGGAGAGAGGAGAGAGCAGAGAGAGCAAGAGCAAGAGCAAGAGCAAGAGCAAGAGCAAGAGCAAGAGCAAGAGCAAGAGCAAGAGCAAGAGCAAGAGCAAGAGCAAGAGCAAGAGCAAGAGCAAGAGCAAGAGCAAGAGCAAGAGCAAGAGCAAGAGCAAGAGCAAGAGCAAGAGCAAGAGCAGAGCAAGAGCAAGAGCAGAGCAAGAGCAAGAGCAAGAGCAAGAGCAAGAGCAAGAGCAAGAGCAAGAGCAAGAGCAAGAGCAAGAGCAAGAGC